>OU343161.1:154144666-154367166 GCA_910595825.1 Philhelius pedissequus
TGATGATGATGATGATGATGATGATGATGATGATGATGATGATGATGATGATGATGATGATGATGATGATGATGATGATGATGATGATGATGATGATGATGATGATGATGATGATGATGATGATGATGATGATGATGATGATGATGATGATGATGATGATGATGATGATGATGATGATGATGATGATGATGATGATGATGATGATGATGATGATGATGATGATGATGATGATGATGATGATGATGATGATGATGATGATGATGATGATGATGATGATGATGATGATGATGATGATGATGATGATGATGATGATGATGATGATGATGATGATGATGATGATGATGATGATGATGATGATGATGATGATGATGATGATGATGATGATGATGATGATGATGATGATGATGATGATGATGATGATGATGATGATGATGATGATGATGATGATGATGATGATGATGATGATGATGATGATGATGATGATGATGATGATGATGATGATGATGATGATGATGATGATGATGATGATGATGATGATGATGATGATGATGATGATGATGATGATGATGATGATGATGATGATGATGATGATGATGATGATGATGATGATGATGATGATGATGATGATGATGATGATGATGATGATGATGATGATGATGATGATGATGATGATGATGATGATGATGATGATGATGATGATGATGATGATGATGATGATGATGATGATGATGATGATGATGATGATGATGATGATGATGATGATGATGATGATGATGATGATGATGATGATGATGATGATGATGATGATGATGATGATGATGATGATGATGAGGATGATGAGATGATGATGATGATGATGATGATGATGATGATGATGATGATGATGATGATGATGATGATGATGATGATGATGATGATGATGATGATGATGATGATGATGATGATGATGATGATGATGATGATGATGATGATGATGATGATGATGATGATGATGATGATGATGATGATGATGATGATGATGATGATGATGATGATGATGATGATGATGATGATGATGATGATGATGATGATGATGATGATGATGATGATGATGATGATGATGATGATGATGATGATGATGATGATGATGATGATGATGATGATGATGATGATGATGATGATGATGATGATGATGATGATGATGATGATGATGATGATGATGATGATGATGATGATGATGATGATGATGATGATGATGATGATGATGATGATGATGATGATGATGATGATGATGATGATGATGATGATGATGATGATGATGATGATGATGATGATGATGATGATGATGATGATGATGATGATGATGATGATGATGATGATGATGATGATGATGATGATGATGATGATGATGATGATGATGATGATGATGATGATGATGATGATGATGATGATGATGATGATGATGATGATGATGATGATGATGATGATGATGATGATGATGATGATGATGATGATGATGATGATGATGATGATGATGATGATGATGATGATGATGATGATGATGATGATGATGATGATGATGATGATGATGATGATGATGATGATGATGATGATGATGATGATGATGATGATGATGATGATGATGATGATGATGATGATGATGATGATGATGATGATGATGATGATGATGATGATGATGATGATGATGATGATGATGATGATGATGATGATGATGATGATGATGATGATGATGATGATGATGATGATGATGATGATGATGATGATGATGATGATGATGATGATGATGATGATGATGATGATGATGATGATGATGATGATGATGATGATGATGATGATGATGATGATGATGATGATGATGATGATGATGATGATGATGATGATGATGATGATGATGATGATGATGATGATGATGATGATGATGATGATGATGATGATGATGATGATGATGATGATGATGATGATGATGATGATGATGATGATGATGATGATGATGATGATGATGATGATGATGATGATGATGATGATGATGATGATGATGATGATGATGATGATGATGATGATGATGATGATGATGATGATGATGATGATGATGATGATGATGATGATGATGATGATGATGATGATGATGATGATGATGATGATGATGATGATGATGATGATGATGATGATGATGATGATGATGATGATGATGATGATGATGATGATGATGATGATGATGATGATGATGATGATGATGATGATGATGATGATGATGATGATGATGATGATGATGATGATGATGATGATGATGATGATGATGATGATGATGATGATGATGATGATGATGATGATGATGATGATGATGATGATGATGATGATGATGATGATGATGATGATGATGATGATGATGATGATGATGATGATGATGATGATGATGATGATGATGATGATGATGATGATGATGATGATGATGATGATGATGATGATGATGATGATGATGATGATGATGATGATGATGATGATGATGATGATGATGATGATGATGATGATGATGATGATGATGATGATGATGATGATGATGATGATGATGATGATGATGATGATGATGATGATGATGATGATGATGATGATGATGATGATGATGATGATGATGATGATGATGATGATGATGATGATGATGATGATGATGATGATGATGATGATGATGATGATGATGATGATGATGATGATGATGATGATGATGATGATGATGATGATGATGATGATGATGATGATGATGATGATGATGATGATGATGATGATGATGATGATGATGATGATGATGATGATGATGATGATGATGATGATGATGATGATGATGATGATGATGATGATGATGATGATGATGATGATGATGATGATGATGATGATGATGATGATGATGATGATGATGATGATGATGATGATGATGATGATGATGATGATGATGATGATGATGATGATGATGATGATGATGATGATGATGATGATGATGATGATGATGATGATGATGATGATGATGATGATGATGATGATGATGATGATGATGATGATGATGATGATGATGATGATGATGATGATGATGATGATGATGATGATGATGATGATGATGATGATGATGATGATGATGATGATGATGATGATGATGATGATGATGATGATGATGATGATGATGATGATGATGATGATGATGATGATGATGATGATGATGATGATGATGATGATGATGATGATGATGATGATGATGATGATGATGATGATGATGATGATGATGATGATGATGATGATGATGATGATGATGATGATGATGATGATGATGATGATGATGATGATGATGATGATGATGATGATGATGATGATGATGATGATGATGATGATGATGATGATGATGATGATGATGATGATGATGATGATGATGATGATGATGATGATGATGATGATGATGATGATGATGATGATGATGATGATGATGATGATGATGATGATGATGATGATGATGATGATGATGATGATGATGATGATGATGATGATGATGATGATGATGATGATGATGATGATGATGATGATGATGATGATGATGATGATGATGATGATGATGATGATGATGATGATGATGATGATGATGATGATGATGATGATGATGATGATGATGAATCATGATGATGATGATAATGATGATGATGATGATGATGATGATGATGTCGCCATTGTTGACTTTAACTTCTGAATTGATCTTACGCGGTTGGCGACGTTTGTGTGGAATGGTGATGATGCAGAGTTTATCCAACCAAGTACTATCTCTGAATCGGCCCACATGTGTGTGGGACATGATTCTAAATTTAAATCACTTCGAGTGCGATTGACTAGTTCAGCTGCTAGTGTTGCAGCACATAGCTCCTGAACCAAGGGGATACTGGTTTGAAACTTCTATAGCCGATTTTTGTAGGCACTTTATTGCTAAGTAGGGGCTGATGTTGTTCCATAAGTTACGGTGTTGAACTGGTGTACCTGCAAGTCGTCGGTAGGATTGTCTCTCCAGAGGATATACTGTGATTGTCGATCATTTTCATGCACTAGTATTTGTCGATACATTCTTTTAATATCTGCTGTGAAAACAACTCTTAGCTTTGTTGTTGTGCTATCTGGCTGTAACACAATGGTGAGGGAGAAAGTAATGGGAGCTATGAACTTCGCTAATGTCAATTCGTTCCATATGTCCAAGCCTTTTGTATTCCGTCATGAATTGGGTATACTGATCTTTGAGGTCCTTTTCTTTTGAGAGCCTCTTCTCTATAGATACAAATCTTTGCAGGGCAATAGTTTTTGAATCACTCCTGTCTGTCTTGAATGGGAGTCGTACCAAAAATCGTCCTTCTTTATTGCAAGTAGTGTTCTCGGCGAAAAGAGTTTCGCATTTTCGTTCTTCAATTGTATATCGCTTCCTGGAGTTTTGGTCGTCTTCTATCTTCCAGAACTTTTCTATATACTGTTTTAGTTCGTCTTCGTGGCAGATGCCACAAACAGCCGATGTTTGATTTACGCTTCCCACCTTTCCTACAATTATCCAGTCCAAATGTGTTTTTTGTAATATTGGAAGTGGAAGGGCTTCTCCATTGTTAATCTGTCCTACAGAAAGAAGCTGGTGATAGAGCTCTGCTCCAATTAATACATCAATCTGCCCAGGTTGGTTGATCTGTGGGTCTGCAAGTTGTAGCTCGACTGCAATTTTCCAAGCTTCACTCTTAATTCATAGGGATGGCTGATTTCGTGTCATTTGGCGTAATACTAAGGCTTCTAAATTGACAGAAAAGCCCGATGTTCTAGATTTTAGTAGAAGGTTCACTCTCTTGTACGCTTGTCGTGATCCTTCTCCTATTCCATTTTTTAACTAGCCTTTCTATAATGAAGTTAAGCTGTGATCCGGAGACAAGAAGAGCTCGGCATTTTACTGAAGAACCTTCGCTGTCTTCTAGATTTACAATAATGGTGCTCCAAAATACATACCCCTTCCCTTTTGTTGCAACTGCTGTAGCTGATGTTGTTCGTTAGGGTTGATTACTGCTTCCTTCTGCTGCCTTTGTTGCTAGTCGGTCGGTATGAAGGAGGCTGTTGTGCCTTTCGGAACACTGCATGCAGCTACGGCCCCGACAAGTTGGTGTGCCCTCGATTAAGGCAGTTGATGCAATAATGTAATTTATTGATTAAAATAAGCCGGTCTTCTGGAGTTGATTGTAGAAATTTCCGGCGAAAGAATAGCTTATGGTTGTTTTTACTACAACATGGACAATTTGAACTTAAAGCTATCATCGATGTGAAAAAACGAGCTGCTGGTTTTCGTGTTGGGTCTTCCATAATGCGGCTCTTGTTGCCCAGGGCTTCTAATGAGTGAAATCGGATTTCCAAAAAGTTGAGGAATACTGTGAGTGAGGGCAACGCTCTGGGTTGTCTTAGAGATTGCTCGTACAAGACGTGTGTTGCACATTACAGTTTTATGATAAGAAGATGGACAAAAAGTGGGTCCCATTGGCTGGCGTCTAACCCTAAATTCTTGTTGTTAATAACCTGATGTTGTTATATCTTTCTTGAAGCATCTGCCAGGCAGATGTATTATTCCCGTCACTGAGAGGCTGGTGACATATAAGTTTTTCTGCGTCCCCTGTCAAATTGGTTTTGAGGTACCACATTTTTTGGCATTTGGGCAACTGCTGTTGGTCTACGATCTAGGAGAACAGATAAAAAATTGTCTCCAATTGAGGTAGTCTCCGTTTGGCAATTTTATTTTGGGTAGATTTAACAATGAATTTTTAATCTCTAAATTGCAATTGCTGGTGGGTTCTTGCGGCCTTGAATAATCTTCGAGTTCGGCGGCGCACCGTAGTAGCATCCCTCGGACTGTGCCTTCCAATTCAATATAATTAAAGGTGTCCTCGCTACACGGAATTGCTTACTTCCAGAATTGATATATGGGTCTCCTCGATTTGAGCCCAATACCCAATATAATACCCAAAAATACTTCGAACCAGTTGATGTTCCTTCAATAGTGTTCAAAGTGCATCGTAGCGTCTCCATGTAGTAATTCTGTCGCCTTTTTAACCTTATCAGATTGTCAGAATAAAAAGGTTGTACCTAGTCATTTTCTCGTGAGACTTCATCTCAGACCCTTAATGGTGGTTGAGAATAAATTGTGATATTCCTCATACATCTTCCTCACAGCATTAAAGTATCCCTTTGAAAAGTAGGGATGATTCAGCTGATCTTGATTGTCTTGTTTAATGTTGACGTCTGTACTGACGAACTTCTCCCATTGTATTTCCAATCTTTGGAGACGTTCTTCGTAATAGGGCAGGGTCTTCCGACTATCCGCGTCCTTTTTAAAATTGGAGATGATCCGCTCAATCTGGGATCCAGTTTCCTGTTGGGATGCTACCTGCTGCTCCATGTTATGTTGTCAATACGATTGTATAAGCAAACCAAACAAAAGAAGGCTGAGAACAATCACGTCGGGGTCACCAAAAATGTACGTTAGTATACGTGTTGTTCAAAGTGGATTCACCTTGACAACGTGAGATCCTTCTAGTACATATCTCGCTTGATGTGCTTTGTTCTTGTATTCCCTTTGGTTGGTGAGATTGCTTTGCATTATTGATGAGATCCCTTGCCTCTTGTGGAGGAAGTCTTTTGATAGAAAGATGAAAGCGTTTGGTTAGTTACTAAAACACTATATTTATTTTTTGTAATTATACTAGCTTAAATACTAAAACATTGTTCACATTTTATATTTGATTACAATCCTATTAAGGTGAATGTTTAGGTATGTCACAGATGGTGCATACCAAGATACAAAAAGTGCATAAAAATAGTTGCATAACAAACAAATATAAAAATACAAAAGTGCATAATAACATAAATACAACCGGTCCATATGTGCATATGAATATGAAATTACCACAAGGTATGAATATGAAATATAAAAGAAAAATGTGTATCCAAAACGATCCCCTATTTCCAAGTTGGCTTCTTGCACTAGAAGTGAAATGTGGTTGTCAGCAAAAGTGCTTACTTGAGGTAGGTATTGGTTGCTGGCGTTTAAACAATGAGTTTCAATGAAAGCTATAACTGGCGCCTGCTTCAAGTTCTTGACCTTAGTACGGATAAGAAACTGCGTGAAATTGGTATTGGATGAAGAGACACAAAAATGATTGCAGTAAGTTTTAGAGATATTTTAGCTGCAGAAGCATGTTATCACAAAAATAGTTACCTCGCATACACCAGACAGAGACCAGATAAAATAAATAAAATGCACGACTTGATCGCACGAACTTACACTTATGTTCGATCACATCGTATGCAAAAGTTTTCTATTTAAAATCTTTATTTTTTATACACAAAGTTTCTTTTTGTTGGTATTTTTGGTATTTGGTATGACAATCTTAAATATTTAATAATATAAACTTAAAAACAAAAAATTAAATCGGATTAATCAAAGAAAAAATAATTCAAAATTCTGAAATAAATACTTAAACTAGTTTGAGTGCAAAAAAAATACGCCATTTTATTTCTTGGATAAATTTGAATTTATGAGAAAAAAAATTTTAAAATCTGTTGAGCGGTTTTTGAGAAAAAAAGGTTTTTTAAACTTTTTGGAAAAATTTAAAAAAAATTCAAAAACGCCAATTCATAGGTATTCAGCAAATACAATATAAATATAATTTTTGAAAAAAAATTAATGAGCAGTTTTCAAAATATAAATTTTTAAAATTTTTTTCTTAAAAATGCTTTTAAAGATACAAAAAAATATTAATTAAAAATATTGGTACGCAGCATATAAGGATATATATGTGTGAAATTTCGAAAGAATCGGGTAAGCTGCTTATGAGATAGTCGAACGCAAAAAAAACGGTCCTATGGAAAGTACCGTTTTTAGACATTTAAAATTTTTTTTTCAACCATGATCGGTCGTATCTAAGAAGCTACTCTGATTTTTTTAAATCAAAATCGTTAGAGCCGTTTCCGTGGAAAATAGGCTGTAACGTCACGGTTATCTGGCAGGTATCGTTATTTTTTTGGCTAAAAAAATTCAATTTCCCCTCTGCACAATACCTAAAAAACTCCATAGACCAACTTTGAAGCTTTTCGCCCCACTCGTTTGGGCTGTAGGTTTCTATACATACATACAGACAGACTGACAGACTGACAGACTGACAGACTGACAGACTGACAGACTGACAGACTGACAGACTGACAGACTGACAGACTGACAGACTGACAGACTGACAGACTGACAGACTGACAGACTGACAGACTGACAGACTGACAGACTGACAGACTGACAGACTGACAGACTGACAGACTGACAGACTACAGACTGACAGACTGACAGACTGACAGACTGACAGACTGACAGACTGACAGACTGGCAGTCTGACAGACTGACAGACTAACAGACTGGTAGACAGACATGCAGACGGACAGAATTTTTAGACCATCTTTATTCGTCTTCGCTATCATCGTAATGCCATGTTTGATTGTTATCTCAAAACTTTTTTTTTTGACGAATGCATAACTTGCCTTCTTGTACCTATAATCGCAAGTAAAAATATTGATGAATATGGTGCAGCAGGGAAGTTGGTATTTAACAAGCTTTTCGGCTGTATAAGAGAAGATGTTTTCTTAAACCTAAGAGATGAATCTCAAAGTTCTCTACTTGCGTTCTCGTCTTACTTAAAAGATGATGTCGTAAACGTAACAGATTATACAAAGTAAAATTTTCAATACAACTTTAGTAAATAGCTTGGCTTATCTTTAAAGTTTGTTAGCATTGATGGGAAGATATGCCTACATTGTGCTAAATAATAATTTAACATATGATTTCTTATTATCTGACTATTTGAAGACTAAAAATACATTAGCAGAACTTCGTACATCGAAAACAAAACCTGTTCCTGAAGCAGGAAAGAAGATAAAAGATGACTTGAAAAATATCGAAAACCCCAAAGTTTGGCCTCCATCTCCTCACGAGCTTGACATTAATTACATAGCTATACCTCCTTCCCTCATTATTTTTTACAAAACCTAATTGCAGATTTAGCACCCCGATGGTGCCATGGTCAATTGTATAAGACATAATACATGCTGTGAGCAAAGGAACAATTTTGACCCCAAACATGTCCTTCTGCTGATGACATGTACGACCCTTACTGGAAACGTCTAGGGCATGGATGTAGCTATTTAAAACTTTTGGAAGTATATACAGAATTGTGTATGGAAAAGTTATAGGTGCGTTCCCGTACTCCCTAAAACTGCGAAAATCTACGAATTTCTACGAAAAACAAACAAATCCTGTTCCCGTACTCCAAATTTTCGTAGTTTTTCACAGAAGAGAGCGCTCATGAGAGAGTAAAATATTTCCCCAGGCTGCGAATTTTAGTACAAGAAATTTCTTTGGACAAAATTATGAAGACTGCCAAATGAAGGAAAATAGAAAAAAAAAAACAATACATAAGCTGTCAGTTGACATGATGTGCATCGTTACAAAAGTTGAAAATAATGGAATTTATAGTCTGTTCCGGCTTATTCCTGCAATAAATTAAAATTTGTGATATCAAATTGCTTATTTTAACAAACAATTTCGCATAAATCTTTAATAAACATTTTCAAAAATACACTTTTATTTTGACGTTTAAAAAATGGCTAAAATTGTTGTTCAAAGCGTTCCCGTACTTTTGTGAAACTTTGTTGCTCAGAGAGATTTTTAATCCCACTCTTGCAAAATTGACAGTCTTCACATTTTTGTGCACAATATACGGGAACACACCTTATATCATGCAAGTGAGGGAAAAATTTCTCTACCAAGCAGCAACATTGCGCTATTTATAGTTTTAGCATATGACAATATAGATCGTATTGAAGAAACATTGAGCGGAGCTGGGACTTCTCATCGAGGATCGAGTCAATGGTATCATCGTTCAACAGCCATCGCATCGTCTTTGTGCTTACCTTAGAGATCTGTAAACACAATAATCAAGATAAAGAAATGGAGTATCTCGACGACAATTCCTGGTATACAAGATTTATAGTTACGAAAAGGGAAGGACCCTTTGCAGTAATTACTGTTGAACTTCCACATGAATGCGTTAAATATATCAAGGATGCAAACCGAGAGAACATATTTTGGGTACTTAGAAGAGTGCGAAATAAACAACGTCACATTGTATGTTCTTTGATAGGGTTTAATATATCAATAAGAAAATATGTTGTAATTAAAGCTGACACTGTTGCATATTTACCATACATAAACAACCCTGCAATAGACATGTCAGCTGTTCATGAAATTTTACAGCAATGCTTACAGATCAGTTCACAACTTCAGTTAGAAAAGGTTACTGCTGGACCAAAAACTGGAAATTGTTTGGTTCCATCCACAAATCTTCAAAGACATTCTCATAATGATGGGTGGATTCCATATTAGATGCAACCTACTTTCTACATTGGAAAACTTTTTGGTGCTGGAGGGCTTGGAACTCATTCAAGGAATACCAAAATAGAAAACATAAACGAACTAAGATACCACATGTTCCAAAGTCGACAAGGCCAAATAGACTCAGCGCAACTTACTCCATGTGCAGATTGCTTACGTCAACAATCAAAACAAGCTAATTATCAAGCAGCTATTTGGCAGAGATGTTTGGAAGCCTCCCCCGAAATACCAAATCCATAGGATCATGGATGGATGCTAGATGAAGACGGTACACTTAACATCAAATGGATGACTGGAACACCTGCACCTGAATCAGTGTTAGAACTCATAAGTGGCTCTTGGTTAAAGTCACGTCAAATTCTATCGTGTACCTGTATGGCTAACAAACTAAAGTGCGAAAGCGCGTGCAAGAGGAAAATATCTCACATATTACTTTATTATAATCTTCTGACAGTGACGATGAAGATGACTTTTAATGTTTATTTATTTATGTGGTACCTACATGAAATAGAAGAAAATTTAATACCTTACACCTTTTGTTTGAAGATTTTTTTCCAATGTACACGATATTCTTTGCAAACTTGTTTAAAAAAAATATTTAATAAAAAAAAAGTTTCAATATTTTTTAAAATTTCTGATTAATGGTTGACTATTAAAAAAGTTGATGTAACAAAATTTAGAGCACATGTCTAGAACTTTAGTTTAAAAAACCCTAATGAAATCTGACCAATACTTTTCGAGTTATATTTGATTTTTAAAAATCGAAATCCGCCACCTTGGATTGGTCGCCATTTCTATTAGCTACTACTTGGAGATGGTAATCATGGTGTAAAGGAAATTTGGTACGCCCAAATTATACCATTTTCTTAAATTTGGCTAGCTAGCCCAAGGACTAAGTAGGTTCATTTCTCAATACAGTTTGTATTGAATATTTTTTGTGTCACGTGCTAGGCATGTTCGCTTGTTTCTCATAGAAGTTACTCAGCACCTCCGTGCACTTCGACCTAGACGAATCATTTATGTTATTTCTCAAGTGTTTTTTTTACTATATAGGTACCACTAGTATAAATATCAATAATTTATATTTATCGCCATTTTAAAGATTAATTTTTCTCTCTTGACGAAAAATAAGTTAATGTTTTTAATGTTTTCATTAAAAAATGAGCAAACATAGTTTTGGTGGTTCAGCGGACGAATGCACTTAAGAGAAAGCCGCCCCAGTTCCTGAACTATAGGCAAAATATTCCCAACAATTAATATTTTTATATTTTTATTTATTAACTTATTTTGTTAAATTGTTTTAGTATTATGAAAATATTTAAATTGTTTTAAGTTGTAACGTTTATTTATTTTGAAAAAAAGTATTGTTTTTTTTTTTTTTTTTTTTTTTTTTTTTTTTTTATAATCTACACGCGCTCAAGGGATTATGAATACCCTTTAAATGTTTCAACACAGCGCGAGGGTTAGGTTAAGGAAGTGAAAGAATGATAGGAAAGATGTGTGGCGCGATATTCGGAGACTGTAGGTGTTTGTTGTCTCAGATTTTATCTCCAGGGATGGCGGCTGAACTAATGCGGAGAAATTTCCGTGTCTTATTTTTCTATGTCCCTTATAATTCGCATTCATTTTTTTATTCTTTGTCATATTTTATCGGTATACTAGTCTTACTCAATCACATGTTGTTAGTTCTATGCCTAAACAGCATGTTATGAGTAAACCAGCAACCTATTGTATGACATTTATTTTTAGAATTGTTTTTTAATGGAAAAATAAGAAGACACACTACGGTAGGGATCGAACCTGTGACCATAGGGTTGACAGGCGAACACATAACTATCGCGCCACGGCCACCCCCGTTTTTTTATGTTTATAAAATAATAAGAATCTATTTCTTAATAGAATTTGTTTATTTTATAGCTTATAAAAACTCCCTTTTTTAGCCAGCACTCTCTCTTTGGACACCTTCGAAAATTTTTCAAAGGTAATCCTGGCTAGAAGTCTAATATTCATATACATCAGCATTCCTTAAAAGCCAAGGTTCTCTCAAGAAACAAATTAGATGGTCTTCAAATGGAGGATGATCAATTCGAAAATTCGTCATAAAATAAACATTCGGTCAAAACTTCGACCTTTTTTGGGCGAAGCCTAAGGTTTAGCCGATTGTAGTTTTATTTATAGACAAAACCTTAGCTTCGGTCGGACAATACTTACATGAAAGCTTTGTTGAGTTTGTTTCAGCTATGCACTAGTTTAATAGCCGTCTTCAATATCCAAAATAACCAACCGGATTGATAGACTTGATAAAACAAAATATTATACGCCGAGGCGGTGAATTTTCAAATACATCATCGGATTTAACACAACGGAGTTACCTATATGATCCATGTCTGCAGAACTGTAAAAAAAAAAAACTAAACCGTTCGATGTGCCCAGAAAACCAAACACTGCAGAAAGAAACTAGGAGCTTATGTTTGAAAAAGTGAATAAGATGTTTTTAATGGACATCATATTGAGGAAAGCATGAGTGCACGAAGCGCTCCAGTTGTCCAAGTACAAACGCCGGGCAAAACCGAGAATGTGAACAGAGTCTCAAAGAATGACGGCTATCCATTCCTTTATATAGATGGAGGGCAAAGGCGTCTTTCAGACATAGACAAAGTTTCAACAATCGAAGAATTTCTGCTACCAAAATTGTCAAAACCGGGCAGAAATTTCTATGTTTATCTTGCTGGTGTAGGCGATTTGTCAAAATATTCTGATTCTGTTCTTGCTTCTCCCATCACCGATACATAAAGAAAGGTAAATATTTTTTTTCCAAGCACTTGCGGCCTTTGAAACTTAAATACATCTTTGAAAATGGTAACTTTATTAGTATACCCTGATTTTACCAAAATGTTTATTTCTTTATAGCCAACAAATAAAAAAACAGCCGTTTTCCGAGTTACTATATTGAGGGGCAAGATTTCAATGTAGTAACCGATCATGCCAGCTTAAAGTGGCTTTAAAACATGGCTTAATGCTTCTGATTTAAAATAATACATTAATAAAAATTGGAACTTGTTTCTTCGGAAGAAGTACGTTTTTTAATTGATTTTCGGGTGACTTTTCTTTGATTTGAAAAAAAATGTGCATACGAGTCCCTTTCATTCCTTTTCCATTCCTTTCCGCATCCATCACAGTTGCACTACCTTAATCGTTGTGGATATTGTGTGGATATAACACACAGTGAATGCATCGATTAAGTAAGTCAACGTCGGATGGATAACTATCTGGTTAACCAGGGGCAGATCAATGCAATTTTGTCACTAAGGCGTAACACTAGTGACAAATTGTTATTGAAAATTCCAAATTGGGAATTAGTTCAAACATTTATTTTAATAATTTAATAGTTTTTAAAACATTTCTGTTCCGCATATCTTCACACTGCGAAATACAAGCCAGCTGTTTTGGCATTAAGTGAAACTCAAATAGTTCAAAGCTCTGATCCGTCGGAATTTAATCTATTTGGGTATTACTTATTGCCATTATTCTTTCATCAATATGGTCTCGTTGTATATATTTTTGCAAAAAAATTTGAAATCGGAACAAACAAAAATAAACAACTCCAAATTATGTGAGAAATTTGTCAGTTAACGATTTGATTACTGAACCAAATTTGCAAGGTTTACTGGCATTTTTTAATTTTATTACTAAATTCCTTAAAATTTAAATAGTTTTTAAAGCTTGACCAGTAGTAAACCAGTGAAGTGATTCAGTGGACCTATAAAATTTTAGTGAGTTTGTTTATCATAACAGATTTCTAAATTTTTATAAACATAGAACTAGGTATACGTTTAGATTTAGACAAAATGATTTTGTTACGACTATTTTGTTCTTACACACATGTTTTGTATTATATTTAGAAGAACTTGTTGCTTTTTTAACATCTATGTTTTGTGGTTTAATAAATTGTAGTAGTTAAAATTATGATTTATGATGGTCTTACGAATTGTCTACAATGTCTACATTGTTGACACATTTATGTCGACAGTTGAGAATTGTCTACATGTAGACAGTCATGTAGTCTACATGGCACAACACTGATTTCAGCTGTGCAGGCATACGAAAATTATGCTCGTTTGTTACAGTTCTTACTATTTGGCAAGGTCACATTTTTGTAATTTTTTACTAATTTTTGCAAGGTTACGGATTGGTAGACTTGAATTTTCATTTTTCAGAATACTTTAATTATCATAGAAAAAATCAAAGTTTTAAGTATTAACGCGAAAAATATGCTATTGTCTCCCGTACTATTAGCACCAGTTTTAGCGAAAAATATAATTTTTGGAGCGGGACTAGTAGGAAATTCAAGAGACATAAGAAATGTCTTGGAGAGCTTTTCTGCAGACATAATTGGGGCCAGTGGGTTTTCCATGGAATATTTTTTTCCCTCTAAATTTTTCCTGGCAACAGTACGATAGCTCAGGCGCCGCAAAATAATAACGGATTCTTTTACAGGCCTTTAATACAATCATTTTTTACTTTAGTTATTTGCGTTAACAGTTTTTGGAAAAAAATACTTTCAAACTCAAAATTTATCACGCAAAAATGTGTGGTTTTTATTTTACTATTTGTTTATTCAAAATTGTGAAACTAAGTACTGAATTGGCTTTAATTATTTGACGTTCCTAGCACAGATGGTTTTATGGTCTTTAAGTTTTTTAGAAAATTTAAAATTACTCAAACTACTTTTTTATGAGATTTTTATTTCTTGTTTTTTTTTTATATGTGTACATATTTAGATTTATATGTGTACATGTTGACATCGGTTATTATAGAAAGAATTCAAAGTTCCTACTAAATCCAGATTCTTTAAATGCAAAAGAAACTTTGGATACTCCTATATTGGGCCACGTATCGTTTTGCGTGGTTAGTACTTCGATTGGCGACCGTGCGTCGGAAACCTACTACGTTCTGTTGACATGTGTTTCTTCTGTTGTATGTTCTTACTTTCTCTGTCTTTCTCTTGTATTAATGTATGTAAAGTTTAAAGCTAATGGTATCGTTGCCAGTGCTTCAGTATCTCTACTTCCTATATTTAATTAAGGAGTAGAATAATATGTAATGTAATTTAATGTAATATTGGGCCAAGCAGGCACTATTTATACACCGTTATGCATAGTGGAAGCACTGTATTTATGAAAGAAGGCTTACATAAATCGAAAAATATAAAAATTGAATAAAAAAGCGGTTTTGGTAATGTATCTTTGACACCATTGCGTGGCCAGGGCTTACACTATTCAACATTTGCCCGTAGATTTTACTGAAATTATCTTGTTTCGAAATCTGAATTTACGAAATGACTTGATTTTGACTTTTTCAAGGGAACTTATTTTTGCTGACTTTCAAATGATTAAGGACTACACAATACATCTTACAATTTAATAGAACCGCATCTTTTCGAGCCTACTTTTATTACTCTTACCTTATAGAACTTCAAAGCTTAGCATAAACAGATATAAAGCAAAATAATTTATTAATAAAAAGCAGTTCCTTCTTAATTTTGAAGACGATATCCATATAATTTATATCACTCTGCTTTGGTTAAATTAGAACTCATTGTATTTATATTTTTATTGCATTTTTAAGTAAATCAAATCATTTTATTCTTCCAGGTTTTCTAACAAAAAATCCAACACAACGTTTGGGATGTACGGGCGATGAGAAGGAGATACAAAAGCATTCATTTTTCGGAAAACTAGAGTGGACTGAACTTGGAAACCGCAATATAAAGCCACCCTTCAGACCAAAAATGGTAAATTTATATTTCATACATCTTTTTTAAAAGTTATATTAAGTCACAAGTATTTTGTTTTCAAATCAAAGAAAAATCACCTGAAAAACAATTAAGCAAACGTAGTTCTGTCAAGGAATCCGAAGAAACAGCTCCAAATTTGATTTATGCATTATTTCAAATCAGAAGCATTAAACCAAAAAAAACAAAATGTTTTTAAGCCACTTCAAGTCCGCATGATCGGTTACTACTTTGAAATCTTGCCCCTCAACATAGCAACTCGCAAAACGGCTGCTTTTTTAATTTATATCCTATAAAGAAATAAACAGCTTGCTAAAATCAGGGTTTACTAATAAAGGAACGATTATCAAAGATATATTCAACTCTTCAAAGGCCGCAAGTGCTTCAAAAAAGATTAACCTTTCTTTAATGTATCGTTGATGGGAGAAGCAGGAACAGAATCAGAATATTCTTACAAATCTCCTACAAGATAAACATAGAAATTTCTGCCCCGGTTTTGTCAATTTTGGTAGCAGAAATTCTTTGATTGTTGAAACTTTGTCTGCGTCTGGAAGACGCCTTTGCCCTCCATCTATATAAAGAAATGGATAGGCGTCTTTCTATGAGACTGTTCAGCTTCTCGGTTTTGCCTGGCGTTTGTACATGGACAATTGGAGCGCTTCGTGCACTCATACTTTCCTCAATATGATATCTATGTAAACCAAAATTTTTCAACAATTATTTTGGGAAAATTAAAAAAAAACTTTTTTTTGAAAATTCATAATTTCGAAAACAATTCAATAGATTTTTCGAAAGTTTGTATTTGATAGATTTTTGACATAATCTGAATAGTTAAAAAAAATATTTTCCTAAAATAAAGAACAATGGTACATCCCATACAAATTTTAAAAAGTCGTTAAGAAAAAAAATTATTTCTCAAAAACGATTCCAAGAATTTGTATAAAAAAGTTAGTACGTTCTGAGATTAGTACAGTCCATTATTAAGTATAAAAACATTTTAGTTTGCGTACTTATTAACGGTACTTCCCATAGAACCACTTTTTATATTTTCGACTTTCTCACTATTGTATGCACCGATTAAAATTATTTTTGTATGCAAATGATTCCTAAAAGTGTTAATAAAACTGCTCCTTTAATTTTCAAAAAAAAAGTTTTTATTGCATAGTTATGTTATAGTTGAGTACCCACTAGTCTACCACGTAATACAACACAACATAAAAAAAATAAAACTAATTCAATACATTAATTTAAACAACAAAAATAAACATAGCGCCATCGCTATATAACAATTAATTCAGTGATTGTGCAAACCCAAATAGCTACCTATATTTAATAACATAGATACAAAACAAATTACAAAAAATAAAGGAAAAGACAACAGCACAGCGCATACGAGTAAGTCCCTTTCTTTCCTTTCCCCGCATCCATCGCAGTTGCACTATCTTTATCGTTATGGGTACGGTGTGGATATTACACACAGTGCATGCATCGATTAAGTTAGTCAACGTCGGATGGATAACTATCTGTTTTTTTTTCTGGTTAACCAGGGACGGATCAATGCAATTTTGTCACTAAGGCATAACACTATTCTATGTCCCAGAAAAATAGGCACTGTAGGCAAGATAGAACGTTTGCCTCTCAATCTCGCTACAGTGGATTGCATAAATCTGTCGCTCAATTAAGTTCTCACAGGGCTTTCGTAGTTTGTATTTTAAATGGACCCAAATATAAAAGCTCTCAAGTCAAAAGTAAATCAACAGAAACCCAAGGAAAAAAAATCCGAACAAGTTAAAAATTGGACATGGGTAACTCTGAAAGCACATCAATATTCAATGGGGTTGACTAGCAGCAGGAGCCACAGCAAAAGCAATTCAGTACACATTCAGATGTGCGCCGAGTAGGAAGTTGGGTCTGCGCCAGATGCAATGAAATTTTCTTTTATTATTTTATAGATTAGGGGTGGGCAAACACTTTTTATGGAGAAGTTTTTTTCATTTTTGTATGGTGCCAAAATATGACACGCTACTGGTTTTGAAAAAGCTTTCCCATTAGACGTGTACTGCCTATCTTTCTGGGACAGAGTATAGTGACAAATTGTTATTGAAAAGTCCCAATTGGGAACTAGTTCATACGTTAATTTTAGAAAATTGACCTGCTTGCGTTTAACAAGTTTTTTTAATTTTAAAATGGTTGGTTAATTTAGAGTGGATTATTCTAATATTCGTGGGCTTGGGAAAAATTTCAGTTCCGCATACGTTCACACTGCGAAATACAGGCCAGCTGTTTTGGCATTAAGTGAAACTCAAATAGGTGAAAGTTCTGATCTGTCGGAATTTAATCTATTTGGATATGACTTATTGCCATTATTCTTTCACCACTATGGTCTCTTCGTATATATTAGAAATTATTCCATTATTAAGTATAAAAATATTTTATTTTGCGTACTTATTAACGGTACTTCCCATAGAACCACTTTTCATATTTTCGACTTTCTCATTATTGTATGCACCGATTAAAATTATTTTTTTTATGCAAATGCTCCCTAAAAGTGTTAATAAAACTGCTACTCAAATTTAAAAAAAAAGTTTTTAGTTGTATAGTTATGTTATAGTTAAGTGTCGACTAGTCTACGAACGCTAACGCACATCGTCTTGGTCAATTTGTTTTTCCAAAAGTTAAGTGCCCGTACGAATCATTAGTCGATATGCATAAAAATGCATGGAGCTGAGCTTTTTATTTAATTCCTCGCCTAAAACACGAAGGAAATATTAAAATTCGATCCGAAAGTCTGTCGACACAGACTTCGAATCAAATAAAAATCTTTTCATAATAGTCATACAATATGGACTTAATTGAAATAAATTTACCTTGAATGTCGGATTCTGTTGGTGATTGTCCTGAATAACTTCTGCTCCAAACGAAAATCAAAATTTCAAAAATCAAAATTTCGTAAATCGATGAGCGTAAAGGCTCAGGTAGATCTGGCATAGGCGGCAATTTTACTTTGCCGCTCATGCAGCACAATCCAAGTGTTTCCGAAAGAAACTCCAGTGCACCGCAATACGGTAATAGGACATTCATAGCGACAATCGATACACACGAAAGTGTGCCGTATTCGGTTGTGGTTTCGTATTGGAAAGCAATTCGCTGTAATTCTGTATTCACCTTTTCTGCATTTCTTCTCCTTCGTTGATTTTTATTTATTCTGAAGCGGCGTTCTTCATCGCTGCAAAACCACTGCATAAGTTTTTCCATCTGTCCTACTCTACTGATCTCTTTCCGAGTAGATGGAAAACAGCTTTTGTCCAGCCTGTCCCCAAAAAAATTGTAAATTATTCACCCTCCAACTACCATCCAATTGCACCTACGTCCCTTCTTTACTAGATCATGGAAACCCTGATTAATTATCAGCTTAAGAAATATCTTGAAGAATGAACGCTCCTTAATGACCGGCATTATGGCTTTCGTAGCTATATTTCCACTGGTGACCTGATGGTATGTCTCACCGAACAGTGGTACAAATCTTTACATCGTTTTGGAGAAAGTAAGATTACTGCGCTAGATATTTCAAAAACATTTGATAGAGATTGGCATCAGACCTTGGTATGTGCGCCACAGACCACCTCTTGTGGAATGACCACATATTCGATGGCGCGGAAAACGCTGCAAAGTGTTGGGTTTTCTTCAGACGAAAGAAATTCTTCTCCCCATCTGATCTGGCAGTAATCCAAAAGGCCTTCATTCGTCCAAAGCTCGAGTATAAGTCACACATTTGGGCACCAGTTCCCAAGACTCACTTGAATCTTTTAGATAGAATCCAAAATAGAGCTCTAAGAATGATAGGCGATAGTATAGAAATGGAAACATTTGCTAGCTACTTCCTAGCTTGTATATTAACAATAGAAGGCTTTATGCAAGTCATTTTGGCGCACATTCTGCAATCTATTACTTGCATATGAACATCCGTCTCAAACCATTTGGAGACAAATAGCTTGTATATAGCCTGCATCTGCAGGCTATAGGGAAACAAATAGCTTGCATAAGGCCTGCTTCTGCAAACTATATAGAAACAATTAGCATGTAACTATAAGACCACTGAAAATAGTTTTTAAAAAATGGTTGCTTATGTATTTAATTTTATTCATTTTATTAATATCTGGATTTTGATCGACATTTGGGACTTAGGGAACTGCTTTTCTTGCTTATCTGAAAAATTTCAATTTACTTACATGATTTTTCCGGTATTTGAACTCAGGACCTTTCGATCGCCATCCGAGCACTCTGCCACTACGCCAACGAATGATATACGAGGGGAATGTCCAAATTTTGATGAGTTGATACATCGCGTTCTTTCACGTTATAATAATTATTTTGGGTTCGCTCAATGAATGTCATTGTCCTGTGGCGATTGGTAAAATTCCATTCTTTGGATTTCTTAAAAAAAGAATATTCGAATCTGTATATTTTATAGTCATGTGTATTTAATTAAATATGGTAGGTATGTGTACAGTGTGTAAAAACAAGTTTTGCAAATAATTTTCACCAGATTTAAGTAACGGGTCCGCCATCAAATGTTTTTTTTTCAACTAGTGCTTATTTCGTGTATGGTAAAACTTAGCTCATGTCTGATTTGACAGATAATTAGTTTTATCCTTCCGCTGAACGAATATTGTTGTACGCTTAAACCACGCTCGCTAAGTGGGCCTGCGATCAACTTAGAGAAGATGCCGATTTTTGACAAAAAAACACTTTTATTTATAAAAAAAACACATTCTTTTTAAGAAAAACAAAAATATTTTTTTTAGAAAAAAATTGTTTTATAACAAAAAAGAACCCAGTTTTTCGAGTTTAAAGAGAAAAATATGTCAATTTTGACAAATTAGTATTTCGTATCGTGCACATCGATGTAAAGGTGTCACTCCCAACATCAAGAATATTTAATTTTTAAGTCACTACGGGCGGCGCTTAATTTAAACGGCAATCGAATTTAAATTAAGTTAAATGCACGACTGGATAATACGAACTTGCTCTTGCAGCTAACAACTTAAATGCAGGTAACCATTGAGGCTGTTAAGTAGGTAGGTAGTCTAGTTATCCTATGCAGGTTCAAGTCCGATGTAGGTAATATTACCTTGATTCTTAGTATAATGAATTTCCGAATGGATGATTAAAGAAATAGTTACATAGGTGCCTACCTACAAAATAATGTATATTTAGATTAAATTATGGATTTTAATAAATTATAGGTAGGAGGGTAATAAGAAGAAGAACCTACATACATAGATGGAATCTAGGTATGTAAATATAGACACAAAATATAAAAGTGAAGGATGTAGGTGGGTGGCAGCTTATGCATATAACTTTATAATTTGGGTGCAATTTACATAATATTAATGTGATCTTTACAGATGTATATATAAATAAATGTATGAGGGCCTTCGTAGTACATAATGTATGTATGTATTCAGTGACGTGCGCAAAAATGACTAAAATTAAATATAATTAGGTAGAAATAAATGGATGATACTCATAATAAAATCTTTTTTGATTGCTTAGTTGTTATAGTTTGAGGGAAAACAAAGATGCCATTTGGATTCCTGGATAATTAAGAATATATCAAAAACAAATTCAAAAATCGTTGGAGCGGTTTTTTTTTTTTAATTAATTTTGTATGTATAAATTTTTAAAAACATTTTTAGAAAAAAATTGAGACGCCATTTCGAAGGCTATATTAATATACATATAAAATTAAAATTTAAAAAAAAAATCAGTGACTGGTTTTCGAAAAATCGACTTTTAAAAAAAAAAAAACAATTATTTATTTTTTTAAAATTCGAAACACTTTTTTTGAAAATTTGAGTGTAGAGTTCTATTAACACTTATGGTGCGTTTGCATAAAAAATAATTTTAATCGGGCCATCCAATATTGAGAAAGTTTAAAATATGTAAAGTGGTTCTTTGGGAAGTACCGTTAATAAGTACGCGAAAAAAATATTTTTATACATAAAAGTGGACTGTACTTATTTAAGAAGACACACATTTCTTAAAAAAAATTCTTGGAGCCGTTTTTGAGAAATAAATATTTTCTTATCGGTTTTTTAAAATTTTTATGGGAGGTTTCTTATTTTAGGAAAATAATTTCTTTACTATTCAGAATAATGTCAAAAACTTCCAAATACGAAGTTTCGAAAAAATCTATAGAGCCGGTTTTGAAATTTGGAGTTTTCAAAAAAAAATTAATTTCCAAAAAAAAATTTTTCTTGAATCATTTTGGTTTACAATAGTGTTAAAACTTTCAAGGAGCTTCTGCGTAAAAAATTTCAAAAAAATCAAATGAACCGTTTCCCAGAAAATCGACAACCAAAAAAAATCGTTCTACTAGATGTACCAAAAATAAAAAAAAACGTGTGGGCATATTACCGAAAAACAATATGTACTATGTTTGAAATAAGTCCATCGAACCGTTTAGGCTGCAGACTCGAGGACAGACAGACAGACGGAATTGCGGGACCCACAGACAGGCGGAATTGCGGGACCCACGTTTTGGTGTTTTTGTTAATTTGCTGAAAGAAATTATCCGATTTCTTTATTTCAAGTGATTTCGGTTTTTGATCGACATTTTTCGATTTTGTGCTCACTTGGAAATTATTTCTCTTAACAATGAAGTTAAGTCGATTTGAACATTAATATAAAATACTCATTCAAAAATAATGGTGGAATTTCCGTGATGTAAAAATTAACTTACAACAATATAAAACATACAGTCGATACAATTTCACGTGCTCTAGCTTGCATTAGTTGCCTATATACAAGATATAGCTATATAGAAGCTACCTACAAATACACGTGCTTTAACTTGCATAAGATGGCTTTGTACAAGCTATAGCTTATTTAAGATGTCTATATGCAAGCTATCTACAAATGCACCTCTTTAGCTAGCACAAGATGGCTATATACAAGCTATAGCTTGTATAAAATGGCTATATACAAGCTACCTTGCTATAGCTTGCATAAGATGGCTATAAACAAGCTATTAGATTGTATAAGATGGCTATATACAAGATATTAGCCTGCGAAATTCTCACAATCGTTAGTTGGGATGTCTCGAACACCGTCGATATGTTTCATGTCTTTTATTAATGCTCTAGCGAAATAACCAGTTGCATTCCTCCCATTAAAATATTCAACCGTAATACTCGTGCTTCTAAGAATGCTCATCAGTTTACCCTTGAGCCTAACTTCGGACGTACTGTCAAGAAGACTCTTTCCTTAGCCGTACAACACAAATGTGGAATGCTTGATTTTTTCCTCCCGTTTTGATATTATAAACTTCAAAACTAATGTACATATGTATGTCCTTTTAAATCCTTCCCTATTTGCCTAATGCTCGCGCTGTGCCTGAACATATTAAGGGAAGTCAAAATCCCTTTATTACGCGCATAACTATAAAAAAAATGTTAATAGGGTCTTGAAAATGGCCTTTCACATTTTTACCTGCCATTATCGGTACTATATAAGGCAAGTTATGCATTCGTCGAAAAAAAAAGTTTTGAGATAACAATCAAACATGACATAACGATGATAGCGAAGACGAAAAAAAATGGTCTAAAATGGTGGTATGTCTGTATGTATAGACACCTACAGCCTTAACGGGTGGGCCAATTGCTTTAAACTTGGTATATAGAGTTTTTTATGTATTGTACAGAGAGGAAATTGATTTTTTTTAGTTCAAAAAACAACGGTACCTGCCATACATATAACCGTTATGTTAAATCCTATTTTTCTCGAAAACGGATCTAAACGATTTTTGAAAAAAATTTAATTTCCAAAAAAAAAATGTTTCTGGAAACATTTTGGTTTACAATAGTGTTTAAACTTTCTAGGAGCTTCTGGGTAAAAAATTTCCAAAAAATCAAATTAACCGTTTCCCAGAAAATCGACAGCCAAAAAAAATGGTTCTACTAGATGTACCAAAAATAACAATTTTTTTCCAAAAAAAATTACCAAAAGGTACCTTTCCCTTCATTAATAAACTTATTTTTTGGCCAAAAAAGAAATGTATGGGAGCTATACTGTTAGTTGTCGCCTTAAAAAAAAGTGAAAAAAACGTGTGGGCATATTACCGAAAAACAATATGTACTAAGTTTGAAGTAAGTCCATCGAACCGTTTAGGCTGCAGACTCGAGCACAGACAGACAGACGGAATTGCGGGACCCACAGACAGGTGGAATTACGGGACCCACTTTTTGGTGTTCTCTATGATCGTAATGTCATGTTTTATTGTTCGAATTTTTTTTTATTTTTACCAATACATAACTTGCCTTACAGTACCTATAATCAGAAGTAAAAATGTGATATCAAATACTTATTCAAAACTAATGGTGGAATTTCCATGAAACAAAAATTAATTTAGAATATACAAACCATACAAATTGCATAAGATGGCTATATACAAGCTTTCTGCAAATACACATGCTTTAGCTGGAATAAGATGGCCATATACAAGCTATAGCTTGTATAAGATGGCTATATACAAGCTACCTGCAAATGCATGTGCTATAAGTTGCATAAGATGGCTATATACAAACTATAGCTTGTATATGATGTCTGTATGCAAGCTAGCTTGCTATAGCTTGCATAAGATGGCTTTATACAAGATATAGCTTATATAAGATGGCTATGTACAAGCTAGCTACAAATGCACGTGCTATAGATTGTATAAGATGGCTATATACACCCTATCTACAAATCCACCATGCTTTAACTTTCTTATTTCTTTATATACACGCTTAGCTTGAATAAGATGGCTATATACAAGCTACCTGCAAATGCATGTGCTATAGGTTGCATAAGATGGCTATATAACCCTATATACAAATCCACCATGCTTTAACTTTTGTGGTTGTTAATTTGGAAAGAAATTATCCGATTTCTTTATTTCAAGTGATTTCGGTTTTTGATCGACATTTTTCGATTTTGTGCTCACTTGGAAATTATTTTTCTTAACAATGAAGTTAAGGCGATTTGAACATTAATATAAAATACGCATTCAAAACTAATGGTGGAATTTCCATGATATAAAAATTAACTTCCAACCATATAAAACATACAATCGATACAAGTTCACGTGCTCTAGCTTGCATTAGTTGCCTATATACAAGATATAGCTTCTATAAGATGGCTATATAGAAGCTACCTACAAATGCACGTGCTATAACTAACATAAGATGGCTTTATACAAGCTATAGCTTATATAAGATGGCTATATGCAAGCTATCTACAAATGCACATCTTTAGCTAGCATAAAATGGCTATATACAAGCTATAGCTTGTATAAGATGGCTATATAGAAACTACCTTGCTATTACTTGCATAAGATGGTTATATACAAGCTATTAGATTGTATAAGATGGCTATATACAAGCTATTAGCCTGCGAAATTCTCACAATCGTACCTACTACAAGCTAAATTGTTAGTTGGGATGTCTCGAACACCGTCGATATGTCTCATGTCTTTTATTAATGTTCTAGGTAAATAACCAGTTGCATTCCTCCCCTTAAAATATTCATACTCGTGCTTCTAAGAATTCTCATCAGTTTACCCTTGAGCCTAACTTCGGAAGTACTGTCAAGTACAGAGACTCTTTCCTTAGCCGTACAACACTAATGTGGAATGCTCGATATTTTCCTCCCGTTTTGGTATTATAAACTTCAAAACTAATATACATATGTATCTCCTTTTAAATCCTTCCCTATTTGCCTAACGCTCGCACTGTGCCTGAACATATTAAAGGAAGTTAAAATCCCTTTATTACGCGCATAACTATAAAAAAAATATTAATAGTGTCTTCAAAATGGCCTTTCACATTTTTACGTGGCATTATTGGTACTATAAGGCAAGTTATGCATTCGTTGAAAAAAAAAGTTTTGAGATAACAATCAAACATGACATTATGATGATAGCGAAAACGAGAATGATGGTCTAAAAATTCTGTCCGTCTGTATGTCTGTCTGTCTGTATATATAGACACCTACAGCCCAATCGGGTGGGGCGAATTGCCTTAAACTTGGCATATAGAGTTTTCATGTATTGTACAGAGGGGAAATTGAATTTTGTTAGCTAAAAAAACAACGGTACCTGCCATACATATAACCGTTACGTTAAATCCTATTTTTCTCTAAAACGGCTCTCAACGATTTTGATTTTTAAAAATTAGTGCAGCGTTTTAGGTACGACCGGTCATATGGTTGAAAAAAATATTTAAAAAATTTCTGAAAACGGTACTTTCCGTATGACCGTTTTTTTTTTTGCTTCGCCTCATAAATGACTTAACTGATTCTTTCGAAATTTCACACATGTATAGGTGTAGGTAACCCAATTTATACTGCATACCAATATTTTTAATTAATATTGTTTTGTATTTTTAAAACCATTTTAAGAAATTAAATTTTAAAAACGACTCGTTAAATTTTTTTCAAAAATTATAGTTATACTAGCCGACCCGGCGAACTTCATTCCGCCTAAATTCATTTATGTTAAGAAAATAATAATTCTGAGCATGCATAATGCTGTTTCATGTAATGCGGTCAATTGAAATTCTATTTTTACGTACATATCAACGATGTATTGTTGCAGTAAATGCCGACATAGTAGAAAATAGTTTTCAACTTTGTATGCTGGAATTCATCAGCATCAAATAGTATAAAAATTTGTACTGAAGTTTAATTGCCCATTTTTAGGCGCTTTCTTTTTATGTAAGCGAACAATTGAGTAGTTAACTCACATTAAATGTAATTATTAAGTTTAATGCTAGTTACTCAAGCATTTATCATTTCATCATACTTTTATCTTAAGCTTCGCTTTTACCACCGAGCTCGTCGGTTTTGTTAAATTAATTTGTAATCTTGTAAGTCAGTCTTTTGAGTATATTCACACAAGAAGGTTGCTTAGATTATATTAACAAATATTTAATAATAGGAAAAGGTAAAACAAAACAAAACTGGTTTATGTTTTATTAAGACTTCGGTATTGCAAAAATTTTCAATCTGTTACAGCACCTATTTGTTGAAATTGTGGGAGAAGTTTTTTTTTTTTTGGAAATGAAGTTGCCTACCCATAGCGCTTCCCCATCAGCTGCCTTCCCATAGCAGCAGATACAAAGCAAATGCATATACGCTTTTGATCGGGATTTAATTAAAGAATCCCCCCAACATTTTGTTGGTACTTCGAGCCGGATTGGAGATTTTGGAAACAAAAATAATTAATTTGCCAATAGTGCTGAATCGTGCTTAATAACTTATTGGAAATCCCATATCCTATAACTGACGTAGGTGCTTTGCACTAAAAATAATTTGATTAAGAAAATTAAATTGATTTGATCGGTAAATTAATTGAATTAAAAAATATTTATATTAGAGTTTGATGTTGAGAAAAAATATATGTTATCAAGAGACTGTTTTGCATAATTTGCTTTGCAATTTGATTACTATATATTTTAATGAAAATTAAGATAAGTGAATTGAAAAGTTTTTGAAATGTTTTAATGCGTTTGTAAGGATTTTTGACTTCAGGCAAAAGTACAGTCTCGCGTTACGGTTATTTGACCGCGTGATTTTTTATACGTTCTAACTTTCTTCCGTAAATAGAAGTGCAGTATTCTGATATCGTTGGGATTATCGGTGCTTTATATATTTTTATGATTAAAAAAAAAATTCTGATATTTTAAAGTAGAATTTTTAGTTTTCATTTTCAAATCGAATTATTTTATTGGATTCTTTTTTAATTTTGTTGCATTATTGTGCACTTTATTCTTCGTTTGAAATCTTTAGATTATTATTTATTCCTGTTTTCGAAATGTCTCTTTCGGGACATTTTTTCCCATGCGTCAGGCAAATAAACGAAACTATAAAAGTTTTCGCGAAGTTCCAAATCCGGAAAACGTGACCTCGGGTCTGTGAGAGGTATGGAAAGACGAATTTGGAGTTTTATGGAATGAGTTTAGGACAGTGTACGCAAAATGTTTATGAAATGAGGATACAAGTTTAGATGATGCTAAATTATTGGTTATTAAGGAAAAATATACTTCGGTGTCAACCAGTTATTGCACTACAGTCGGTAGTATAATAGATTTGATCAAAACTCATGTGACCAGGGAAATAAAAGAAAACTTAGTTCTTTCTCAAACACCGGAACATGACTTTGGAATCAGGGTTCCGCCTTGCGATGCGGAATGCTTCGCAGGTGACTACAAATCCTGGCCTACATTTCGCGACATGTTCACTTCAATATATATAAATCACCCGCGATTAAGTGATGTAGAAAAACTTTTTCACTTACGATTAAAAACCAAAAAGGAAGCACATGATATTGTGGATAAGTTTCCGCTTACAGCAGATAATTTCCAACTTGCTTTGACTGTATTAAAATCGCAATACGAAAATAAACACATCCTTATAAATTCTCAGCTTATAACATTATTTGATATTCCGTCTATCTCAACTGAAAGCGGTTCACCTTTGAGAAAACTTCACAGAATCATACGTGATTCCTTGGGAATCCTTGAAAGCTACGATGTGAAAACAGGCAATTGGGATCCAATTCTAATTTTCATAATTTCTCAAAAGATTCCTGAAAATACATTATTCCTTTTCGAACAAAGTCTTCACAAAGAAAATAAAATTCCCACATGGAAATCCTTGGATGACTTTCTCGCTTCAAGATACAATATACTTGAATCTGTTGAAGAAGTCCAACAATGTCCTCGTAAAAACACTAATCAATTAACAAAATCTAACCCTAAAAAAGTTAATTCGTTTCATTTTGAACAAAAAAATAAATTTTTGTTGCAAGCTATGTAATAGAAACCATCCCTTGCGCTTATGCAAAAAATTTTTGGACATGGATGCCTCAGCTCGATGTAAAATGCTCAATCCCAAAAGTACTGTTATAATTGCCTTGCACTTACACATTCAGTGAATGACTGTAAAAGTAAAGTGTCTTGTGATCTTCACTTTTTACTTCACTTTACTCAACAAAATCCAATCAGTCAAGAAACAAAATCTATTTCACAATCCCACCCTACTTTGATCAGAAACTAAATACAGTCTACTTCAAAAAGCCAACAAAAACAAACGATTACAAATAAAACAGGAGAAGATATTCAATCTGATCCTTCTAAATTCAAAGTTTTTAGTAAACCAAAAAAAGAAATGTTTTGCTGGCTACAGCTTTAGTGAAGATAACCGTTCATAATCAATCCTTCAATCCTTTTTGTTGAGAGCTTTAATCGACCCAGGTTCTGAGGCAACACATTTTCTGCAATCCGTAGTGAACCGATTAAAGCTTTTCAGCCAGTCAACCAATGCATCTATTTGTGGAATTGGACAAATTCAAAGCGAATTTGCTACGAGCATGTGTCCTCTCACTCTCGAATCTCGAATCAACCCTGATGTACACATATCCGTTTCAGCCGTTGTTTTAAAAAAGTTAACTGGTAATCTGCCATCGAAAACAATTGACGCATAAAACTTGGTTGATCTCAAAAGTTTACGATTGGCAGACCCTTATTTTGAAAAGCCTGCTCCTGTAGATATTTTAATCGGAGCAGATATTTACAGTCTTATCTTCATTGAAGGTGTGAAGAGAGAAAAGCACCTTTCTCCAATTGCACAGAACACAGTTTTTGGATGGATCATTTCGGATCAATGCGACGAAAGTCCAAATAAAAATACCCTTAACACATTTTTTAGTGAACTTTGTTTGGAAAAACAAATTCAAAAATTTTGGGAACTCGAAGAAGTTCCACAAGTAAAATCCGTGTCGAATGATGACAAATTTTGTGAACAATTATTTAAGGACACTACAACTCAAAACTCAGAAGGTCGTTATGTAATGAAACTTCCATTTAAGCCACACTTGAAACATCGGATTTAGGTCTTTCAAGACAAGAAGTAGTGCTGTTTCGCAGTATCTGCGCCAAGAAAAGCGGCTTATAAATAACATCTCTCTGAAGGAATACTATAACAAATTTCTTAATGAATACAGTTCCTGAAATCACATGAATGTTGTACCCAAAAATAGTTTAAATCTTAATAACCCACATTTCTATTTACCGCATCATGCAGTGGTAAAACCAGATAGTTCTTCCACAAAAGTACGAGTCGTTTTTAACGAAAGTGATTCTACTTGTAATGGAGTGAATCTAAACGAATTTTTATACGGCGGACCTGCTCTGCAAATTGATTTGCAAGGTATTTTATTTAAATGGCGGAAATACCAATAAATTTTCAACAGCAATATTGAAAAGTGTATCGCCAAATACATGTTCATAGAGGATCATCAAAAATTCCAAAGAATAATTTTGCTGTGGATGAAGAAAATAAATATCCCTTGGCAAAATATATTGTTTTGTCAGATTTTTATGTGGACGATGTATTTTTTGGAGGTTTCGATTTAGATACAGTCGACAAAGTTCAAGAAGAGTTGAATGCACTTCTTTTGTCTAGAGGTTTTTCTTTAAAAAAATTTACTTCAAACCATCCTCGCTTGTTGGAAAACATCCCTAGGGGGGATGTTTTAGATCAACACTTTCTTCATTTCGAAGAATCTTCAATTAGGAAAGTTTAAGGCATATGTTGGAATGCAAAGGATGATCATTTTTATATTCGATGTGAACAGTTTCCTTTTCCAGAATCTCAAGTAATAAAAGTGAACTTTTTTCAAATATTGCAAAAATTAACGACCCTAATGGTTGGCTAGCTCCAACAACAATTTTAATAAAAATATTCATGCAAGATGTCTGGAAAGAAAAGATTGATTGGGATGCGCCCATAAAATCAAATCATTTGAAAACTTGGAAACAGTTTGTGAAATCTTTTCCAACAATAAAAGACATAAAAATCCAGAGATGGATAAATTATCCGCCTGAGATGCGTGTAGAAATACATGGCTTTTGCGATGCGTCTATTTGTGCGTATGCTGCTGCGGTATACTCGAGGGTTTCAGAGTCATATGGAAATATGTTTACGCACCTTCTCTGCTCGAAAACGAAAGTGGCACCCTTAAAAGCCATTTCCATTCCGCCATAAGATCTTTGTGGAGCTGTTTTGCTAACAGTTTTAGTGAACGCTGTACTAAATAATCTAGAACTAAGAAACTGACCTGTCTGCCTTTGGACTGACTCTATGATTGTCCTTTTTTGGATTCGCGAATGTCCATCTCGCCTAGAAACTTTCGTGAGAAATCGGGTTTCTAAAGTACAAACAGAAAGTCCTGCAGGCAGCATTTGGAAACATGTTCCTTCGAAACATAATCCCGCTGATTTAGGTTCTCGAGGTGTTTTGCCACAGATATTAATACAAAATACCCAGTGGTGACATGGTCCAAGTTGGTTACGTTTATGTAAGGAAACTTGGCCTGTTACAAAAATCCAGGAAGATCTTAAATGTGATCTCCAAACAAGAAAAATAAAGAGCTTCGTAGTAAATCAGAATATGACTGAAGATATTTTGAAGAGATTCTCTTGTTACGGTCGTGTCATCAAAGTGTTTGCATATTTATTTAGATTTATAAACTTAGCATCTCACAAATGAAAACGATTTTATACCTTCAGATATTTTTCGACAAATCTTGCTTACCATGAAATTGTTTTTGTGAAAAATCGCCTCATTTTTTAGCACAACGTTTTTATTTTGCTGACGAGTACAAGGCTCTATCAACTTCGAAACCCTTAAGCAAACATTTCGAAGAATCTTCAATTAGGAAAGTTTTAGGCATAGGTTGGAGTGCAAAGGAGGATCATTTTTATATTCGATGTGAACAGTTTCCTTTCCAGAATCTCAAGTAATAAAAGTGAACTTTTTTCAAATATTGCAATAATTTACGACCCTTGTGGTTGGCTAGCTCCAACAACAATTTTATTAAAAATGTTCATGCAAGATGTCTGGAAAGAAAAGATTGATTGGATTAAATCGGGAACTTCAAAGTTCCCGTGCTCGAGTTGTGCACTAAAAACCGTATGATTTCAAAATGTTCTAGAAATATTCGGATATTTTCCTCCAGTATCTTATGTTATGACCTTTCTTGGGTCAATACGAATTTATCAAGCCCTAAATCATGAAAATCGGACCCTACGTTCTCAAGTTATTCGCGCACACACGGACGACATTTTTCTTTTATATATATAGATGTATTTGCTGAATACCTATGAATCGACGTCCACCGCCTGTTGTTCAAGCACCCACTCGACATACCTACGACGTTGTGAATGGTCAGCTGGCTTCAGTTGTTGTGTGAGCTGGACTTTATATGGATGTAGGTGTAGATTCAAATGCAAAATACGCCATATTGGCCGTCTTCTTACCTGACAGTCTTAATTCCTGAGAGCGACGAGGTATCGACGCATTCGGGTCTTCGGCAACACTTTCACTTACAGCAGCGATATTTTCAGTGGTACGAGCGAAACGATGATGCACATGCCTTACAATATCTGTAAGCATTGCAGTCTCTTCAAATTTCTTCACAATTTTGCCAATTGCTTGCGTAGTTGGACGATTATGTAAACCATAATCTCCACATAAAGAACGATATGTGTCTGTGGCAGAATCACTATTTTTGTAGTAGGTTTTTACAATTTTTATGCGTTGTGCGATAGTAAAGCGATCCATTTTCGTAAATGTCAGACTTTCAACTGAAAAAAAAATTGTATTAACAAATTAGTTTCACAGATGTCGAACTCCAGCCCTATACTTTTGAAACAGCGAAATTAATAACCCTTTATGTAAAAACATTAAACTATGTGTATTATTAATTTATTTCTACCTTATTACGAATTTTTGCGTACGTCACAAAATACTAGGTATAATGTGGACCCACATATATTTATATATACATGTGTCTTTAAGAATCACATTAATCTTATGTATGCATATTGTACCTAAATTATAAAGTTATACATATACATATCTACCTACATCCTTCATTTTCATTATTACGAGTATAATTAAATATTTACATACCTAGGTTCCATCCATGTATGTAAGTACATATTTCTCTTCTAATAAATCATTCATAATTAAAATCCATAACATAGATTTAAATATACATTTGTACATACATTTGTCCTTGAATCATCCATTCGACAATTCATTATACTAAGATTCAATGTAATCTTGCCTATATTGGCTTTAAACCTGCATAGGATAACTAGACTACCTACCTACTAAACAGCATCAATGGTTAGCTACATTAAAGTTGTTAGATACAAGAGCAAGTTCATACGATTCAGTCGTGCATTTTATTTTTTTTGGTACTTATGAGTTATGAGTTATTTGTTGTTTTGTGTTGAACTATTTGAATAAAATATTTAAATTGCTACTAGTTTAATTTGTTTTTATTTTTGAAAAGTTAATTTATATATTTTGATTGTTTATTGGATGCATACATTTCAGAAAAACGTTCATTAGTACTTTTAGTCAATCTTAAAGGGAAAATCTTTTAAGTTAATTAAACTTCGGCTAGAAATCGACCTTCGGTCGGACACTACACTTAAGCTTTGTCACATATCATGCATCTGTCAAGTAAGCTCTGAATGAGCTTTAAACACTCTATTGCTCAAACATGCAATTTATAATGCCTGCCAATTTACTGTGGGGTTTGTTTTGAGGTTAATCCACTACTAATTTTCTTCCCAAGAAACCTCAGAAATCAATTCCAATTTCCTAAGACGATAAATAAAATGATTAACTATCACTTACTTATTCTTAAATATAATTTTTCTGAAATAAAAATTTTAATTATCAAGTTGTGACATAAAAGGAGGTGACCATGTTTGGGTCCAGAGCGCACAATAACGCGACTTGTACCATATGAAAGCTTAAATTGAGCCAAATCTATCTTTTTCTTTGAAACAGAACTAGATGATTTTATTCTGGTAGGCGATCTTAACGTCAGAACTGGCACAAAAGGCTGCATTGATATTCAATTTGGGAACGGAGCACAGGTAAACATAGATAGAATTTCAAGACAGTAACAGTGATAGAAATATTAATTCGTTTATTGAATTAATAGAGGATATTGGTGGGTTCATTTTAAATGACGAGGATATGGGGATAAGACTGGTGAATATGCATTTGTTAGCAGCAGAGGTTCTTCTGTCATAGATTACTTTTGTCCATCATATGGCGCTATTGTTGTAATAAAGAACTTTTCAGTTGGATGCGAGACCTTCTCCGATCATATGTCCCTAATTGTGAAATTAAATTCATCAGAAACAACAACAAGAAATCCCACCATATTTCTTCTTCCTAGGCTTAAATGGCGAGAAAAACAAAGAGGCACATACACTCACATTCTTGATTCAACTATACAGAACATAATAATACCTTCTTCAGTAGATTCACGCTGCCTTGCAATCAAAGAATACATTTACAGTGCAAACACCGTCAATAAAATACGAAGTCTAAATTTTGAGCCAAAGAAACCATGGTTTGATACAGCCTGCTATTGTGCAAGAAAGGAAGTTTTTAAATATCTAAAAATGTACAGGAAACCTAACATAGATGTATTTTAGAAAAATTATCAAGCATCTTACAAAAAATATAAACAGCTATGTTTCTCGAAGCAAAGCGACTTATATCTCAACATCGCAAGACAACTTTCGTCAGTTACATTATCTAATAACTGGTGGATTCTGGCTAAAATAATGCAAGGTAACAAGCACAATACGAAAACGGATATATCGGCATCCGAATTTAAAGCACACTTCTCAAAACTCTTTACACCAACATCACAAGTACAAACGCCATACGAGTTTTCATATCTTAATAGATATAGCACTTTGCTGGATAAGGACATTGAAATAGGTGAAGTAGAATCGGGTATATTGTCAGCCAAAGATAATAAAGCTCCTGGTATCGATTGTATTCCATTGGAGTTTTATAAAAATGCTACGCCAGTTTTAGTCAATGAAATATACCGAATCTTTTATGATATCTTCAGATCGGAAACTATACCAGAATCGTTCAAGAAATCTATTATATTCCCCCTCTATAAGAAAGGTGATCCAACAAAGCAGTCAACTATCGCGGTCCATCATTTATGGATACCATCTATAAATTATTTACTACAATTCTTTTAAGACTACTCAATGGCTGGATCGAAATCATATATTAAATGAATTTCAAGCAGCATACAGGCAAAATTGCTCAACTGTAGATCAAATTTATAATTTAACGTGCCTCATAAAGCTGCAATTAAATCAGAAGAAGAAATTGTATGCTTATTTTATAGATCTGAAAGCTGCATTTGAGAATGTAAATAGAGATGCATTGTTTTATAAACTTACACTTCTAGGATTGTCTACAACAACAATAGCGCAACTGTGTAGAATGGTACTGGAACCAGCGATTTTTTCCCTATTAATCAAGGCGTTAAGCAGGGATGCGTTCTTAGTGCCCTATTGTGCATCCTTTTTCTGAATGACCTAGACTCTGCACTACCAGGTAGAATAACAATAGAAGATGTATTAATAAAAGTTTTATTGTATTCAGATGATATTGTTCTACTCTCCGACACTCCCGCACCCTTACAGGCAATGCTAAACAGCTTTATGACCTATTGTCTTAAATGGAATATACATGTCAATCTTAATAAGTCAGAAATAGTAATTTTCAGAAACGGAGGCCATCGGGCAGTTGGAGAAAAATGGTTTTTCAATGAAACGAGATCAAGGTCAACAATAAGTTTAAGTACCTCGGTGTTACACTCTCGTATAACATGTATTGGGCAGAATATCTCTCAGAAAGACTTAGGAATTAAAAAAAATTCAATTACCGCAACCTGGTCAAGTTTCATCAAAAAAACTGGGCGCATATGAAAGTTTATATATACACCGAAATGCTACAGCTTTATACGCCGATAAAAGGAACATTGAATCAGAACTGTTTTTGTTATGATTGCAGTTTCTCATCTCACTTTCAACTTTCTTGCTCTCGCTCATTTAACATAGCTGTTTCATTTTTATATTTTTATACTTTTCTTTCTTTGTTATTCTCTTTCTTCATCTTCTCTCTCAAGTTTTTTTTAAATGTAATAATGTAAACAATGTTAAATGTATGTATGTAACTATTTGTGTTATATGTATATGTAATTCTTTAAATAAATGAGAACTAAATTCACTGCCAGTCGTGTTGCTGATCATGGTTCGTAACCCTACCGAAATGCATTCGTTTAATAAAGTTTTATAATTTATAATCTCAATTTAATGGTGTTTTAATTTTATTCTCTAATTTATCTAATATATGAGAGATTACGTACTATTCCAAATAATTATATATAAAAAAACACTATAGCTTGTTGCGGTAAATTTTACCACAACAAGTTTCATCAGCCTATTCATCTTCCTTTCTCCTTTTCAACCCGTACTTTCGGATTACGGCTCCAAAATGCTGGCAGAATACATAGTGCGAATCTGGGTCATCAGCCAGAAGCAGACTCATAAAGCATCTTGGAAAAGTAACAAAAGCAGGAGCTAAACGAACAATCGTGTGACAGGTGGCCCATCCAATGAAAAAAATACGTGGCAGATGCGTCACATAATACAAGAGTTGTGACAGATGGTCGCGACACAGCCCAACGTAAGAGAGCAGCCAAGAGCCGAACATAAAAGAAAGGCCTAAAGCCTAATATAAAATCAGTGTCCGACAAACAAAAGGAAAATGATTTTGGATGAAGAATCCCTTAACTCCCTAAAATCTGCACGAAGGTACACGGTGTTAATTTAGTTTTAATTTTCGCGTGAAGTTGAATTTCTCCTAACCATTTAACATAGATAAGTGATAAAGTGCATCCTTCTAAGATATTTATCTCCATATACATTTGTGTCGGTTCGGGACGGGGACCATTATCGCGTTAAGTTGATTTTTCGTTTTACTTTTACCTTTAGGAGTATTGGACGGATGTGCGCTGAACGCGTTCATTAGGCGAACTTCATTGTGAATGATCCCTTTCAGTAGGTATATTTTAAGATGGGAAAGTGGATTGGGTTCAACTACGGAGCAAGCTCCTAGCCGAAAAAGGTGAAGAGTTGCGCAGTATAACGTGTCCGAATACCGCCACTAAACGTAGTTTGCCAGAAAACGACGGACACAATGGGGAGCTAGATGGAATGGGAGGAGGCCATCAAGAATTCACTTTTTTGGAGATTCTGAATTGAGACAGATCGTTGGAAAAAAACTTCGTTGAGAAAAAAAAAGTATTTTGTGGTAATTTTTTGTGAACACCGTTTTATTCTTTTCGCCAGTTTGGGTAAGAATTTGGTGTCGCTAGATCTGCGTTTTCTTTTTAATTTTTTTTTGTTGTTTCCCGAAATTACGGAATTTTCATAACCACATTTTTTATTCTGCAAAATATAAAATATACGAAGTGGCGTCAAGATCAGTTATGAACTACTGTGCACCAGCTTGGGGTTATTCTGAACACACCGAAATAGAAAAGCTATAACGTTTCCTTGTAAAAAGATGCTTCTTTTTACTCAACAATACACCTATCTATGCAATAAATGTAGAAACAGGCCTTCCCAAAGCCTTTCTTACAGCACTCGAATTGCACTTCAGATACATCCAAAGAATATACACCCTTTCTGAGAACAGACTAACACGTAAACTGTCAAACATCATCCTAAGTAAACAAATATTTTGGTCAAATGAATGGACAACTATCTTCAACCAGAATGGAATTGATTTTAACTGATCTATAAAGTCTGAGTGGAGTGAATTGTAAACAAAAGTTTGCACTAAACTAAGAGAGAAATACTGGGCAGAAAACACACAACGAGCTACACAATCACAATTTTATGACGAATACGGCAACTTTAAATACACAGAAGGTCCAAATTACTTCAATGATCAACATTCACGTGAGATGATTTGTTTGGTTTTTAGGTCCCGATGTGGATTGCTTAATCTCAATGCCAGATCATTCAACAGGGTATCTAAAGGGTGATTTTTTTGCTACTTAGTTTTTGACGTTTATATTTTTGACAGATCACACATGACAAATTCCACGAACATTTGACATTTCGATTCAGTATCGTTTGCCATTTCATCATGAATAGACTTACGCCTGAACAACGCTTGCAAATTATTGAAATTTATTATCAAAATTCGTGCTCTGTGAAAAATGTGTTTCGCAAGCTACGTCCGTTTTATGGTCGTCATAATCGACCCACCGAGCAGGCTATTCAGCTCATTGTGACCAAATTTCATTTGGCCACCAAGATCATGTGATTTGACCCCGTTAGACTATTTTTTGTGGGGCTATGTTAAGTCTATTGTCTATGGGGACAAGCCAAACACGATTGCTGCCTTGGAAGCCAACATTGAACGCGTCATTGGTGAGATTCCGGCCGAAATGTGTGAAAAAGTTTGCCAAAATTGGACCTTCAGAATGGACTACCTGAAGCGTAGCCACGGGCAACATTTAAGTGAAATTATTTTAAAAAAGTATATGGCAGAAATTGATTTATCGATCCAAATAAAAATTTCATTCACTTTTTACAAGTTTCTGTGTTTTTTTGAATTTTCAAAAACCAAGCTCTTAAAAAATCACCTTTTATATGCATCTGTACAATCTGTAAAATTGATGCAGCAGAAAATACGTACCATTTTGTAGGAGTTTGTCCGATATTCAAGACGTACAGAAAGAAGTTTTTCGGCAGCGAGCATCTGAATCGAGATCAGTTCCTTAATATACTAAACGGACAAAATTATACCCAACTCTACAACTTCCTAAAACAAGCACTACATTATCGAAATTTAATTATTAACGAGTATTCATAAAAAATCGAGTATTCAAAAATAATTATATATATATTAAAACGCTTTAACCTGACAGGCAACTTTTTAAGTTATTGTCATGTAATTTAAAATTTTAAAGTAATGAAAGCTAAGTTAATATTGTATCAATTTTGTATTCAAATAAATTTTTTTTATCTATCTATCTATCTATCTACTTTTTTTTTTTTTTTTTTTTTGAAAAATGATCTTTATTTCCTTCATAGCTGTGCATTAAAAAAAAACTATTTACTATACAAATTTGATTTAAACAGAAAAATAAAGTGAATATTTTTCTTTTGATCTTAATTCTTCAAAAAGCCTAAATTGTTAGAATTTTATTTCCCGATACTAAATTATTACTTATGTTGGGCAATTATTATAAATCGCGACTTTGTAGTTTCGTATCCATTAACAAACAAACAAATAGAAACGAATTTAAATATATGCACAACCGATGTGTGATAAATGAAGTATTTGATACGGTGATTCGGTCAGCAGGGTTGGCCGAATTAACTACATTCTATTTTCTACGTCAAAAACTACGCGTAGTAAATGGAATAAACAACGTGTCGTATTTACTACAATTTGCTACGTGCGTCGGCTACATTAACGTAGTAAATTAATTCCAAAATTTTGAATAAAAAAATATCTCACCGAAGGACTCAAGTTCAATGAAACCGGATTCCGGCCAATAAAATGTATAGGCATAGGTAGAGAAATAGGGGTATCCCAATTTTTTTTTCTTGTGCTATTTATATTTTGCTTTAATTGGCCTTTTTTCTAAATTGTGCCTAAACAACAAAAAAGTAAAAAAAAAAGTAAACTCAAAAATGCATTCAGTAATCATCTGATTTATTTTGATCATTCATTTTCAAGGTATAGTGAATGTGACGAAGTTTTTTGGATTTTCCTTGTCCAAGTCGGTTTCTTATGACAAAAAACTAGTACTAGAAAAACTTGAAAACGTCCAAAAAACTGTGATAATCTCGTATTTTTATTCCTTTCATTCTGCTAAAAACTTTAACTCTTTCAACAGTCGCCAAATACAAAAGAAATGATAAATGAATATGAGTTTAAACTTCAAATTGAAACGACATTTCCGTCGTTTTGACATTTGAAACTACGTCTGCTACAATTTGTTTTATTTACTACATTAACTACATTTAACTACATTGACTACATAGCTAACGTAGTTAATGTAGTTTATACAAGAAAGGTGACAGTTCGGCCAACCTTGTCTGTGACATCGGTGGGTTGCATTCAGCACATAAAATTGTAACTGAGTAGCAAATAAAGTGCTACCTCCGGTTTCGCTCAGCGATGGGTGGGTTCGGTTTTTTATTATCCCAGCGCCTATCTGCGTTCAATTAATAAATTATTGAAAAAATGGTTATCAATAAAAGAATTAATCGACCAACGATGGAAGTACATGGACGTACTCTGACTTACTCCGGGCGCCAGGAAGGTTTTTTTAAATTCGTGGTTAAAACTTTCCAAAACCAAATTTGACCTAAAGAAAAATCCCAAAAAGAAAGAAAGTACTGACAATAAATTTCCAATAGGAATTATGTAGATTTATTAGGGAAACCTTTATAGGTATTGGTAGAAACCCCTAAAATTTTCAACAATGAAATTAATTAAAAATTTAAAAATTTCGTCAAAAGGCCAAAATTGAAATCAAAATTATAAGAAAACAACTTAAATATCAATTTGAAGTTACTTTAGAAGGACAATATATATGTGTCAAAAAAAAAGAACCGAACGAAGGTGACTTTGGGAAAAATTCCCGAACGAACAACAGAGTTAAAATGGGATAGTTAAGTCCCGTATTTTTGGAAAATGGTATACAAAAATCGAAGGACTAACGGCACACTAATTCTACTTATTTGAGAAAGGTTTTCACTACGAGACTGACACAGAAAATTACCTCAAGATATACTTATCTTCTTATAAAATTGGATTTTTCCTGTACGAGTTTTTTGTCCCGCCTGGCACTAACTCCTGAAGATTCTCCTTCTAAACAATTTCTCCTCACAGACAATTCTTATTCTGAGCTTCCCTCCTCTGGAAACTCCCAACATTATTTCTCAAAAAGAAATCTAATTAAAATTCGGAAATGAATTAAATAATCGATTAAAATCGCTAGCTGATTTTTCGCTTTATCTTGTTCAACACACTCAATGTCAGGATCTCTGAAAAACTAAACTTTCGTGGCCTCTTCACATTCAACCTAGCTTCCTTCATTATCCGTCTCCTTCTTACATATTACATGGAATGGTGGTATTTGGCTACGGAATAGCGCGAAGCTCTTCACCTTTATTAGTTAGAAGATCCGCTCCGTAGTTGAGTCCATTTCACCTTCTCTCAATATCAAGATCCCAACTGAAAGGGACCAGTCACAATAAAGTTAGCTCAATGGACGTATTCAGGGCATCACCGTCCTAAAGATTAAAAGTAAAACAGAAAATCAGATTTACACGTACAAAATCCCCGTCCCAACCGACCCAGACTAAGAGAGAGAAATAATATTTTCGAAGGATGGCCTTCGCCATTTATCAATGTTTAAATGGTAAGGAAAAATCCAATTCTCACGCGAATTGTTACAAAAACTAAGACCTTATACCTTCGAGTAGATTTTGGGGCTTAGGGAATGACTTAACAAAATCATCTGCGTTTAGTTCTCAAAACAAAATTTAGGTTGGGCTTTTAGCTGATATCTGGACCTACTGTCGCACCTGTAGATTTTCGACAATAGACCGTCTTTCCCATGTCTTACATACTTCATAATAGTTTAAAGTTCGGGTTGAATCTTTTCGTGGACCACCTGCCACATGATCGTTCTTCGATAACCTGCAATTGTTACCTTTCCAAGATGCTATGACAGCAAGCCTCTGGCTGATGTATCAGGTTCGCTCTGAACTCTGCCAGCAACAAGGAAAGGAAGGGTTGAAAAGGATCGAGGAAGACGAATAGGCAAGTAAAACTTGGTGTGGTGAAATTTACCGCAACAACATCATCACTTTATGCTGCCGTTGTTTTTAAAATATATATTTTTTATGTATCTATATTTGCTTTTAATAAATTATCGAAAATTTCGTTTTTGGGAGCCTCATACAATTTTGTTTCTTGCGTAACGTAGAAACATTACGACAAAAATTATTATAAGTACCCATTTTTTTGAAAAATTGGTACTTTTGTTTGGTATTTTTACTTTTATGTAGCAAAATACATTAAAGCCAAAATTGTTTATTCTAAGGTAGAGGCGGGCATCTATGTTTTTCCTCAAACTATAACAACTAAGCAATATATTTAAAAACATTTAACTACGTGTATTATAAATTTATTTCTGCCTTATTATTATTTCCTTTTTACGAAATTTTGCGTACGTCACTAAATACTAGGTACAATGTAGACCCACATTTATATATACATGTGTCTGTAAGAATCACTTTCATCTTATATATGCATATTGTACCTAAATTATAAAATTATATGCATATATCTACCTACCAACCTACATCATTCATTTTCATTATTATAATTACATATTTACATACCTAGGTTCCATCCATGTATGTAAGTATATATTTCTCTTCTAATAAATCATTCATAATTAAAATCCATAACCTAGATTTAAATATACATTTGTAAATACATTTGTCCTGGAATCATCTATTCGACAATTCATTATATTAGGAATCAATGTAATCTTGCCTGCATTGGCTTTAAACCTGCATAGGAAAACTAGATTACCTACCTACTAAACAGCGTTAATGGTTAGCTACATTAAGGTTGTTAGCTACAAGAGCAAGTTCGTTCGATCCAGTCGTGTATTTTATTTTTTGTTACTTATGAGTTATGAGCTATTTGTTGTTTTGTGTTGAACTATTTGAATTAAATATTAAAATTGCTACTAGTTTAATTTGATTTTAAAAGTTAATTTATCTCTTTTGATTGTTTAATGAATGCATACATTTCAGAAAAACGTTCATTAGTACTTTAGTCAATCTTAAAGGGAAAATCTTTTAAGTTAATTAAACTTCGGCTAGAAATCGACCTTCGGTCGGACACTACATGTCTCCTTTGTCACAGATCATACATCTGCCAAGTAAGCTCTGAATGAGCTTCGAGCTCTCAAGTGCTCAAACAAAGCAATTTATAATGCCTCCCAATTTACTGTGGGGTTTGTTTTGAGGTTAATCCACTACTATTTTTTTCCCCAGAAACCTCAGAAATCAATTCCAATTTCCTGAGACGGTAAATAACGGGTTTTCCAATAAGAGGTGTTATTTTGAATAGCCCGCTATTTCGGTAGCTGTCACTTTTGAAGCTGTCATTTTTTGACATTTGACAAGTAGAAACTACGCTATTAATAAAAATGGAACGATACACGCTTCAACAACGCATTGAAATTATTAAAATTCACTATAAAAATGGTGAAAATTTGGCAGAGACGGTTCGTAAAACTAAAACATTTTTGGGTCGTCGTGAAGCACCTTGTCGGACCGCAATACAGAAATTGGTGGACAAATTCGAGCTGTTGGGACAAGTTAGTGATGTGAAGAATAAAACCCGTGCACGTCGCTCAAGAACAACTGAGAATATTGCTGTTGTAGCCCAAAGTGTTGAAGAAAACCCAGGTTTGTCCATTCCTCGTCGTTCTTTGGAATTAGGCATTCCACAAACGTCATTACACCGTATTTTGCATAAAGACTTGGGTCTTAAGGCTTATAAAGTTCAGTTAACACATCATCAACAACGTCGTGTCTTGGCTGATTGGGTCCTTGAAATGCATGAAAATGAACCGGAATTTCATCGAAAAATCATCTTGACTGATGAGGCCCATTTCCACCTCGGAGGCTACGTCAACAAGCAAAACTGTCGCATCTGGGGCTCGGAAAACCCAAGAGTTATTGTTGAAAAGCCTCTCCATCCTCAACGCGTGACTGTTTGGTGCGGTTTATGGTCCCGCGGGGTCATTGGACCTTACTTTTTCGAAAATGAGGCTGGAGCAACAGTTACAGTCAATGGATTGCGCTATCGAGAGATGATTAATTATTTGTTATGGCCTGAATTGGATGGTATTGATCTGGACAACGTTTACTTTCAACAAGACGGCGCTACGTGCCACACAAGCAATGAAACCATCGATCTTTTACGGGAAAAGTTTCCGGACCGTGTTATCTCTCGAAGAGGTGATCACAATTGGCCACCGAGATCTTGTGATTTAACACCTTGCGACTTCTTCCTTTGGGGCCACGTGAAAGATAAGGTCTACGCCAACAGCCCAGCGTCGATTCAAGACCTCAAAGATGAAATTCGTGAGGCTATCGAGGACATAGGGCAGCCACTTTGCGATTTGGTTATGGAAAATTTCATGAAAAGGATATGGTCCTGTAAGCGTGGTCTTGGCGGCCATTTGGCTGATGTTGTGTTCCATTATTAACGGCATACCTTCCTCTTTATAATGAAATAAACATCCGATCATTTATCTCCAAAAATGCCATTTTTCTTTGAATATCAAAGTAACACCTCTTATTGGAAAACCCTTTAAAATGATTAACTATTATTTACTTATTCTCAAATATAATTTTTCTGAATTAAAAATTTTAATTATCAAGTTGTGAAATAAAAGTAGGTTTAGGTCCAGGGCATAAAATAACGCCACTTGTACCATATGAAAGCTTAAATTGAGCCCAATCTATCTGCCAAATATTTTCGAATTTGGTTTTGGACTTACTTTGCACAGTACATATGTAGTTTTTATTATTTTTTTTTTGAAAATGTACTTTATTTCCTTCATAGCTGTACATTTAAAAAAAATATTTACTATACAAATTTGATTTAAAGAAAAAAATAAAGTGAATATTTTTCTTTTTATCTAAATTCTTCAAAAAATCTAAATTGTAAGAATTTTATTTCTCGATACTAAATTATTACATATGTTATGCGATTATTATAAATCGTGACTTTGGATTTTCGTATCCACAAAGCAATTAACAAACAAACTAATAGAAACGAATTTTATTAGATTTTAAATAAAAGACAAAAACACTTCAAAACTATTTCTAATGTTGCTTCTACAACGTTTTAATTCAGAATAATAAAAAAGTAGTATACAAAAACAGATAGTACTTAAGAAGGGATTTCCCCGTTTTAAAATTGAAATTCTTATGTTACTATGTTTTCTTAACTGATATTGTGATGTGTGTCCAATGAAAAGTATTTTATTTTTAATCAGTGATGCCACACTAGATTTATATAATAATAGCAAATATTTCTTTTGTTTAAATTCAATACTCCCACTGAAAAAAAAAATCATATTATAAAAATTCTTTTTATATACACATATTATTTGTTTCTTTATGGGGAATTTGATGGTTTAACATTTGTTGCTTTGGATTAGGAAAACCCCAAGGAAACCTAATCAAACCATTGATGATTCATTTTGGTGCAAGCCCAACTTTGTCTCTGTTAAGTCCAAACTTTACAGCCGATAGTGGTTTTGTCAACATGTCTGCTTGTTGTTCACCTGTTGGAAGATATTTTACTGTAATTATCTTTTGTTGAATCTTTTCTCTTATGAAATGATATTTGATATCTATGTGCTTTGTACGTTTATGGTCAGTCGGATTATTTGCAATTGCTATACAACCGTTGTTATCTTTATAAATTATTGTGGGTTCCAACATTAATTTCATATTAGTTAAAATTGATCTGATCCAGCATGCTTCCTTAACACCTTCAAACATTGCCATGTATTCAGCTTCAGTGGATGATGTGGCAACGGAGTGCTGTCGTTTTGAATTCCAACTTATTGTATTGTTATACAATTTAAATAAATAACCTGTTGTACTTTTGCAGTCAACTTCATCTCCCCCCAAATCAGCATCCACATAGCCGGTCAGTATTTGTTGAGAATCATTCTTCTCATAAATCAAACATAAATTCAATGTCCCTTTTACGTATCTTAACATTCTTTTGAGATCTTGCCACACTTCTTTATTGTTTTTATTTTGGAAACGACTTAATATGTTCAAAGCAACACATAAGTCAGGGCGTGTGAATAGCATTGCATACATTAGACAACCAATCAAATTACTACATGGCGAATCATAATGCAAATCTGAATTTAATTCAGCATAGTTTAATTTTTCAGGCAACGGAGTACTGATTTTGTTGCACTCATTCATTCCAAATCTTTTGAGCACTGATTGTAAATATGCAGTTTGGTTTAATTTAATTTTATTGTTATCACGTTCAATTTTAATTCCCAAGAAAAATTGAGCGTCACCCATGTCTTTCATTTCAAATTGTTTATTTAGATACTGCTTGAATTTGTTCATTCTGTCAATATCATGGGTAACAATAATGACGTCGGCAACGTAACGTACAACGTATATATTTTTTTTAATGTGATTGTTATCCAGAATAAACAAACATTTGTCGGCATTTGAGCTTTGAAATTTGTGTTGTTTTAGAATTCTTTCGAATTTTTCGAACCAACATCTTGCAGATTGTTTTAAACCATATAAGGCTTTGTTTAGTTTACAAACAAAATTTTTGTTTTTATTTATTCCTTCAGGAATTTTCATGAAATGCCAACAACAATCTGAAAGTAGCAATTCGTGCGACTGGTGCAAAAGTTTCATCATAATGTGATAAATATTTTTGACTGAAACCTCTTGCAACCAATCTAGCTTTATGTTTAGTAAAGTTTGCAATCGACAATATTTTTATTATTTGGCATAGGAACTATATTCCAGGTGGAGTTCTTATACAGTGAATTTAATTTTTCACTTATTGCATTCTCCCACTCAATTCGGTCACTATTTGTGTTAATATCATTATAGCATTGGGGAATATCATTTTCCATTGGCTGTGCAAATGTGTAATAACACTCTTCTTCGATAGTATAGAATGATCCTTTGTTTGAAGTTAAATGACAATTTTCTGTCGATTCATCATCATCGAATTCTTTGTATGATGATTGTGGCATATTTTCAATTCGTTTACTTTTTCTGCGATTTTTTCGTTTTCATTTTGACCTGATTTTTCCATTTGGATTGATTCAGGGCTTATAACAGTTTGTTCCATGTTATTAATTTTAATTTTATCAGAGTTTTTAGGCCTTGAATTTCTGAAATTTACTTCATCGAACACTACATTGCGAGCTACAATGAATTTATGTTTTTCAACATCGAGTACTTTATACCCATTGTAATTATATCCAACCAAAATGCCTTTGAGTGATTTTTTATCAAATTTACTTCTCCCATTTTTTATCAAAACATAAGCGGTGCAGCCGAATATTTTTAATTGTTTAATGTCTGGCCGTTTATTTTGCCAAAGTTTAAATGGTGTTTTCTTTTATGATATGGCTTTGGTTGGAATCATATTCAACAGATATGTTACAGTTAAAACTGCTTCTCCCCATAATTCTTTATTTAGTTGAGCGTCAAATATCATACTTCTAGCCATTTCGATTAGCGTACGATTCATGCGTTCTGCTATAGAATTTTTATGAGGAGTGTGTTGTACCGTTAGGTGATATTGAATGCCTTTTTCAAAGCAATATGCTTTTGCTTCGAAAGCAGGTTTTGTGGGATGTCTGGTGAGTAGAGTACGTCTTCGAGTGTCGAGTGATACGCCAAGATTTGAAATAATATCAACTGCTCCTCGTTTCGATGCCGTAATGTATTCGCCACGTTTTGATATTGCAATTTTGCTGGGTGTTTCCAAATCTTCAATCGATGAAAAATAATCTTTGTTGTTTACTAAATGGTCGGTAGATGTCTATGTTGCCAATATTATTTTTGCTTTCATCATCCGTAGAACACATGAAACTGATTCTTTCGTTTGTTTTGAATATAGCAGTTTGGACCATTCTGTCCTTTTCATCGGTGGCTTGGCTATAACGCTTGTGAAAGAAACAATTCTTCTTTTCATGATTTTTGCGTCCACAGAAATCACATTTAATATTTTCTGGTTTGCTGTGTTTGTGATTTTTATTCCATTTAAAGTTGTTGTATGGTTGGTTATTGTTGTTATTAGGTTTTGGTTTGAAAGGTTTTCCACTTTTCTTTGAACCACGTAGTTTGACCTTTTGCTGTTCGATTATTTGCGCAGTCAAAACATTTGCGCTTGTATCAGTCTCTTCGTTTCGCAATTTTATTTCACAGTCCAAGATTCGATTTTTGACAAATTGCAATGTGAGTGTGTCATCTGAAATTGTTTGTATTGCTGTAACAACTGGATCGTAGCTGCTCGGCAAAGTTAATAGCAATCGGGCAATTTTATTCATTTCCTTAATTTTTTCACCGGCTGATTCAAATTCTATTATCATATTATCAAAAATCGCTATATGGCTTGTTATCGGTGCGTCATTATTGTATTTTAAGCTTAGCAGCTTCTTTTCCATGATTAAACGAGTTGCAAGACTTTGTCTTGCATAAGTTTCATAAAGTTTAATCATGATGCCAATTGCGCTTATTCGCACCTGTGCAAAACTAAGCATGGAGTCGCCTTAGTGTGCAATAATTATACCTTTGGCAATTCTCTTTCCTATTCCATTCATCATTTGGTTTCAATGGTGTTAATTCGTCAAATACTTCTAATGCATCTTCTTCCGCTATTAATGCACGCACGCGAAACTTCCAAATGCTATATTTCTCACCATTGAATGCTGAATATTTCGTTTGGATTTGATTTTAATTTCATGGGCCATTTTTTTTTTTTATGTTTTATGCTTTTTAATATTGTTCTTAAATTCAATTTATTCCACAGTCATTTTATTTTTAATTCTTTCGTGAACTGGGCCCATAACCTATTAGATTTTAAGCAAAAGACAAAAACACTTTAAAACTCATTTTAATGTTGCTTCTACAACGTTTTAATTCAGAATAATAGAAAAGTTGGATACGAAAACAGATAGTACTTAAGAAGGGATTTCCCCGTTTTAAAATTGAAATTCTTATGTTACTATGTTTTCTTAACTGATATTGTGATGTGTTTACAATGAAAAGTATTTTATTTTTAATCAGTGATGCCACATTAGATTTATATAATAATAGCAATTATTTTTTTTTGTTTAAATTCAATAAATTTAAAAATAAAATGCACAACCGATGTGCTCGTGATAGGAATATTTCAATAAATGAAATATTTGATACGGTGATCTGTCAGATCGGTGGGTTGCATTCAGCACATAAAATTGTAACAGCAATTAAAGTGCTAGATCCGGTTTCGCTCAGCGATGGGTGGGTTCGGTTTTTTATGTATTTTATTAATCGAGCGCCTATCTGCGTTCGATTAATAAACTATTGAGAAAAAGGGTATCAATAAAAGAATTAATCGGACAACGATGGAAGTACAGGGACATACTCCGACTTATTCTGGGCACCAGAAAGGTTTTTTTAAATTCGTGGTTAAAACTTTCCAAAACCAAATTTGACCTAAAAAAAATCCCACAAAGAAAGAAAGTACTACCAATAAATTTCCAATAGGAATAATGTAGATTTATTAGGGAAACCTTTATAGGTACAGGTAAAGAAACCTACATTTTTTTCAACAATGAAATTAATTAACAATTTGAAAATTTCGGCAAAAGGCCAAAATTGAAATGTAAATTATAAGAAAACAACTTAAATATCAATTTGAAGTTACTTTAGCAGTATAATATATATGTGTCACAAAAAAAAAGAACGTAACAAAGGCGACTTTGGGAAAAGTTCCCGAACGAACAAAGGGGTTAAAATGGGGTAGTTAAGTACCGTATTTTTGGAACACGGTATACAAAAATCGAAGGCCTAACGGCACCAATTTTTCCAATTTGAGAACGATTTTCACTACGAGACTGACACAAAAAATTACTTCAAGATATACTTATCTTTTTATAAAATTGGATTTTCCTGTACGAGTTTTCTGCCCCGCCTGGCCTTAACTCCTGAAGATGCTCCTTCTAAACAATTTCTCGTCACAGACAATTTTTATTCTAAGCTTCCCTTCTCTGGAAACTCCCAAACATTATTTCTCAAAAAGAAATCTAATAAATTTCGGAAATCAATTAAACTATCGATTAAAGTCTCTAGCTGATTTTTCGCTTAATCTTGTTCAACATTCTATGCTCAATGTCAGGATCTCTGAAAAACTAAACTTTGGTGGCCTCCTCATATTCAACCTAGCTTCCTTCATTGTCCGTCTCCTTCTTACATATTACATGTAATGGTGATCTTTGGCTACGGAATGGTGCGAAGCTCTTCACCTTTATCAGTTAGAAGCTCCGCTCCGCAGTTGGTCCAATCCATCTTCACTCAATATCAAGATCGTAACTGAAAGGGACCATTCATAATAAAGTTTGCTCAATGCACGTATTCAGCGTACCACCGTTCTAAAGATTAAAAGTAAAACAGAAAATCAGATTTACACGTACAAAGTCCCCGTTCCAACCGACCCAGACTAAGAGAAATAATATTACATATTACATGTAATGGTGGTATTTGGCTACGGAAAAGCGCGAAGCTCTTTACCTTTATTAGTTAGAAGCTCCGCTCCGTAGTTGAGTCCAATTCACCTTCTCTCAATATCAAGATCCTAACTGAAAGGGACCATTCACAATAAAGTTAGTTCAGGTTAGATTAAAAGTAAAACAGAAAATCAGAGTTACACGTACAAAGTCCACGTCCCAACCGATCTAGATTAAGGGAGAGAAATAATATTTTCGAAGGATGCCCTTCGCCATTTATCAATGTTTAAATAGTAAGGAAAAATTCAATTCTCACGCGAAATGTTACAAAAACTAAGACCTTAGACCTTCGAGTAGATTTTGGGGTTTAGGGAATGACTTAACAAAATCATCTTGGTTTGGTTCTCAAGACAAAATTTAGGTTGGGCTTTTAGCCCATATCTGAACCCTCTGTCGCACCTGTAGATTTTCGACAATAGACCGCCTGTCCCATGTGTTACGTACTTCATAATAGTTTAAGGTTCGGGTTGAATCTTTTCGTTGACCACCTGCCACATGATCGTTCCTCGAATACCTGCAATTGTTACTTTTCCAAGATGGTATGAGAGCAAGCCTCTGGCTGATGGATCAGGTTCGCTCTGAACTCTGCTAGCATTTTGGAGCCGTAACAAGAAAAGGAAGGCTTGAACAGGACCGAGGAAGACGAATAGGCCAGTAAAACTTGGTGTGGTGGAATTTACCGCAACAACATCATCACTTTATGCTGCCGTTGTTTTTAAAATATATATTTTTTATGTATCTATATTTGCTTTTAATAAATTATCGAAAATATCGTTTTTGGGAGCCTCATACAATTTTGTTTCTTGCGTAACGTAGAAACATTATGACAAAAATTATTATACGTACCCATTTTTTTGAAAAATTGGTACTTTTGTTTGGTATTTTTACTTTTATATAGCAAAATACATTAAAGCCAAAATTGTTTATTTTAAAGTAGGGCGGGCATCTATGTTTTTCCTCAAACTATAACAACTTAGCAATATAAACGGTGATTTTTTAAGAGCTTGGTTTTTGAAAATTCAAAAAAACACAGAAACTTGTAAAAAGTGAATGAAATTTTTATTTGGATCGATAAATCAATTTCTGCCATTTATTTTTTAAAAATAATTTCACTTAAATGTTGCCCGCGGCTACGCTTCAGGTGGTCCATTCTGAAGGTCCAATTTTGGCAAACTTTTTCACACATTTCGGCCGGAATCTCACCAATGACGCGTTCAATGTTGGCTTCCAAGGCAGCAATCGTGTTTGACTTGTCCCCATAGACAATAGACTTAACATAGCCCCACAAAAAATAGTCTAACGGGGTCAAATCACATGATCTTGGTGGCCAATTGACTGCGCCAAAACGTGAGATCAACTGCTCACCAAATTCGCCTCTCAATTGATGCATGGTTTCGCGTGCAGTGTGGCATGTGGCACCGTCCTGTTGTCCACATGTCGACCGAGTTCAATTCTTGCATTTTCGGCAAAAAAAATCTGTTATCATCGAACGGTACCTTTCTCCATTGACCGTAACCCTGCGGCCTTCATCGTCCTTGAAGAAGTACGGCCCAATGATGCCGCCTGCCCATAAACCGCACCAAACAGTGCATTTTTCGGGATGCATTGGTAGCTGCTGAATTGCCTCTAGCTGCTCTTCACTCCAAAACGGCAATTCTGCTTATTCACGTATCCATTTAGCCAAAAATGAGCGGAAAAAAAACGGACGTAGCTTGCGAAACACATTTTTCACAGAGCACGAATTTTGATAATAAATTTCAATAATTTGCAAACGTTGTTCAGGCGTAAGTCTATTCATGATGAAATGGCAAACAATACTGAATCGAAATGTCAAATGTTCGTGGAATTTGTCATGTGTGATCTGTCAAAAATATAAACGTCAAAAACCAAGTAGCAAAAAAATCACCCGTTATGTAAAAACATTTAACTACGTGTATTATCAATTTATTTCTTCCTCATTATTATTTCCTTTTTACGAATTTTTGCGTACGTCACTAAATACTAGGTGCAATGTAGACCCACATACATTTATAATACATGTGTCTGTAAGAATCACATTCATCTCATATATGCATATTGTACCTAAATTATAAAGTTATATGCATATATCTACCTACCAACCTACATCCTTCATGATCATTATTATAATTACATATTTACATACCTAGGTTCCATCCATGTATGTAAGTACATATTTCTCTTCTAACAAATTATTCATAATTAAAATCCATAAACTAGATTTAAATATACATTTGTATATACATTTGTATATACATTTGTATATACATTTGTCCTTGAATCATCCTTTCGACAATTCATTATACTAAGATTAATGTAATCTTGCTGCATTGGCTTTAAACCTGCATAGGATAACTAAACAGCGTCAATGGTTAGCAACATTAAAGTTGTTAGCTACAAGAGCAAGTTCGTACGATCCAGTCGTGCATTTTATTTTTTTGTCACTTAGGAGTTATGAGCTACTCGTATTTGTTGTTTTGTGTTGAACTATTTGAATAAAATATTAAAATTTCTACTAGTTTAATTTGTTTTTATATTTGAAAAGTTAATTTATCTCTTTTGATTGTTTATTGGATGCATACATTTCAGAAAAACGTTCATTAGTACTTTTAGTCAATCTTAAAGGGAAAATCTTTTAAGTTAATTAAACTTCGGCTAGAAATCGACCTTCGGTCGGACACTGCCTATAACCTTTTTCACATATCATACATCTGTCAAGTAAGTTCTGAATGAGCTTCGAGCACTCTATTGCTCAAACAAAGCAATTTATAATGCCTACCAATTTACTGTGGGGTTTGTTTTGAGGTTAATCCACTACTAGTTTTCTTCCCAAGAAACCTCAGAATTCAATTCCAATTTCCTGAGACGATAAATAAAATGATTATTTCATTTTCATTTTTTTTATTTCATTTTATTTTATTTTGCCTATAAAGAGTAAGATATACCTAATACGAGTATCTTATAAACTAGCTTACATCTTCGAGTTTTGTAAGATAGAAAAAAAAGAAGAAAGACTACCTTAGTAATTGCTATTAAATTAAATTTGTATGAGATACATGGATTAAAATATTAAAATAAAATTTAATACACATTACATATTTATAAAAAGAGAAAACAAATAAATAATTTCAAAAATATACATCCCCATTTATTTATTAAAAAGACAAAACATTAATATTTCAAGTTAAATTAGACTGGAAATAAACAAGTAACTCCCGCCGAAACATGGGTCCTCCCCTCAGTTCTCTTACATGCAGTGGCGGAGCATCCCACAGGTAAGTAGCATTAACGAAAAACTGCCTCCTAGATGTCAAATACTTATATCGCGGGTGAATCAGTGTGTGAGATCTGTTTGAGGAGCCAAACCTTAATCTATCGAGCAGATACCGAGGTTGATATGTTTGAATTACATTGAAAAGTAAAATGAGAGTTCTATAGCGTAAAAGATTATCGAGGGAGATGTTGGAGATTTGCCTAGCAAAATTTGAGATGCTGTCCGAGCGGACAGCTTATAGACAATTGAACGTCGTCAGCGTACATTTAGATAACTGAAGAAGAAGGAATAAGTGAAGGTAGCTCGTTAATGTAGGGGGAGAACAACAAGGGTCCGAGTATCGATCCTTGGGGCACCCCTCTCACAGTCGACATGAAACTCGATGGTTTAGTACCAATCACAACCGCTTGCTTTCTATCACAGAAGTAGGAAAATAAGAGGTTTACAACTGAAGAAGAAAAGTTATAAAGCATTGACAATTTATTACAAAGGATAGAATGAACGATAGTATCAAAAGCCTTAGAGAAATCTAAAAGAACCAAAAAGGTAACATGATCTTTAATCAAAGCCAGTCTTATAATTTGGACAAGGTTAATTATTACCGTGGTACAGCTATGTTTTTGACGAAAACCGGACTGCATGGGGGATAAAAAATTATTTATTCTAAGATGAACTCCCATTTGTTTTTGCAGTACTCTTTCAAAAACTTTGGAGAAAAAATGAAGAACAGAAATAGGGCAGAAGTCATTGCCTATACGCGACTTGGGAACTGGTATAATTTTTGCCAATATCCATTGGTTTGGGAAAATACCAGTCATTAAAATAGTATTAAACGCATGCGTTAAATACGGCAGTATAACGGGTAAGATAGCCTTAAGGAAACTGGATGTAATCCGTCGAGGCCAACAGCGTTTGGCTTGATAGACAACAAACATTCAACTAAGTCACTACTATTAGTACTGTTTATGCAAGAGAACTCAAAGGCATTTTTAGCTGAAAAAGTAGAACTATTTAGTGATTCAACATGACTTGTGGTGGATTGAGACTGGAAAGGAATAGGTAAGGTCACAAATTGTCGATTAAGTTCCTCAATGTCAATATTTTCATCAAAGGAACATTTTTGATTCCCTATGCCCATTTCTTTAAATTTCTCCATAAATCTCTACTTTTCATAGACCGATGTAGTCGGTTATTATACAAACGTGATTTTGCCCTTCTTATTTTAACCACGGCGAGATTACGCAATCTACGATACAGCTGATAGTGGGCATCCAACTTGTAATGTTTCCATTGCTTGTAAGCTTCATCGGGTTGTAGAAGAAGCCGCCGAATTTCGTTTGTAAACCAGGGACGTGAACCGTGATATATAGTTTTAGATCTAAGGGGAACATGAGTGTCAAAAAGTGTTACAATATTGTAATTAATAAACTCGACTTGATTATTAGGAGAGGTTAAATCACAAATTAGATCCCAATTTATGTTTCCGATATGTACTTCCAAAGTATTGGAATCAATGTTTTTAAAATCCCTGAATTCAAAAGTTTTATTAGTGCAAACGGAATAGAAGTTAAAAGTAAGATATATGAGATCATGTTTTAAAATACCTGGTGCACAAAGTTTACTGTAAAGCAGAACATCATTTAGGTCAGTAACGAAGTAAATATCCAAAAAAGTACTAGAAGAGCTTGAAAAGTGGCACATGTAGTATTGACGGGAAATAAATTAAATGATCTCATACTACCAGTAGAGTGGTTTTCGAGCAAGGTATTAATACTAAAATCCCCACGAATAATGATTTTAGTCGAGCAAATTGATTTTTCTTCAAGTAGTGTTGTCAAGGGCGTTATATCAGTGTATTTATTCGGTCTGTAAGCGGGTCCAATAAGGACACTATTATCAGACTCAGACATAATATTTACAAACAAAAAATCTATTGAACTCCCCGCTTCTGATCCAAATTGAATTGAATTTACATTTAATTCCTTCAGGAATATAAATAGCTGTTAGACCCCATCTTCGCCCGTCGAGTCGTCTATCGGCACGTAAAAGCCTGTACCCTAGCATATAACACATACCATCATTAATAGCGTCATTGAACCATGTCTCTGAAATGCAGATAATATCAACATTTGATCCCTCAAACAAATCCCTTAGCTGATCAATTTTTGGTAACAAACTTTGAGCATTTAAATGACAAATACGTAAACCACTCTTTTGACGCACTAAAACATGAATCATAGTGCGAAACATTCCATTGTTCATGCTGCCCGTAAAACTCTACCAGATTCACCGGCGTCTGAATTCATCATTTACTATATAAAAATAAGTCGGGTTTTCCTTCCTGACGCTATAACTCCAGAACGCACGAACCGACTTCCACGGTTTTGCATTCGTTGGAAAGGTCTCGGGCTCCGTGAGGTTTATAGCAAAGGAAATTCAGGAAAAATTTCAACAGAAAAGCGGAAAAATCATTTTTCAAATACAGCGCCATCTCTGATACATAACATAACAAACCAATATTTTAAGTAGATGGCAGACCAATATTTTAAGTAGATGGTGCAGGTGCGTGATACATTGTTTGACAGCTACTCATTGTTCTCTGCTCAGTTAATTTCATGTGACAAACCGGTATTGTGTTCACTGTGAAATTGTGAAAAAAAAGTAAACAAAAATAAGTTATTCGTTTCCTAACATTTCAATTGGAAACCATCAAATCAATCAAGTGTATTGTGCAAATTTTTATTCAATTTCAACCGTAGGCATTTGTCTTTAAGGTGGTAAGTTGAACTGTGTAAATTATGTGGATCGTGCATTTGAGGTTAAATTCACCACTCTGTCCATAGTCCAAAATGCCTAGAGGACGACGTGCGAACATCGGCCGCCGCACGAGACATGCAAGCCAGCAACAAGTGTATTCACAGAACTTAAGCGAAGAAAGACAAAATATAATAAGAGAAAATGCCCGATTGAGACAGCGCGTGAGCACACGAAGATCATTGGCATCATACAATCGCTTGGCATTCCAATATGATCCCACTGCGAACTACAGTGATGATGAAAATTTAGATATTGGACCAATGACGACTATATGCCGATATTGCAATGCGTTAAAGTTCAAAAGAGAAACGGCATTTCATTGATTTAGGCCACTATTCGATCAAGATGTGACATAGCTTTGGCGTTAGCATCATCTGGAATTGCGGCGACTCTTCTAGATGGCGGTCCTACTGCACATTCTGCGCTTAAGTTGCCACTCAATTTAAACACAATTGATACTCCAACATGCAATATTTCCCGATCCAGTGCAATGGGAAAATTGTTGATGCAATGCAAGCTCATTGTTTGGGATGAGTGCACAATGGCACATAAGAAATCACTTGAAGCACTTAACTTCACACTGAAGGATCTTCGGCGAAATAACAACATCTTTGGCGGCTTGATGATATTGTTGGCACGCGATTTCAGGCAGACGTTGCCAGTAATTCCCTGTGGAACGCCTACAGATGAATTGAATGCTTGCCTGAAGGCATCACCTTTATGCAATAACGTAAAAAAATTATCGCTAACCACTAATATGAGAGTTCAAATTCAAAATGATCAAAGTGCTGCACAATTTTCCAAACAATCGTTAGCTGTTGGAAATGGAGAAGTCCCAGTGGATGCGACATCTGGATTAATTACTCTTACCAACGACTTTTGCCGATTTGTAGACGCTCAATTAGCTCTTATTGAAAATGTTTTCCCAAACATTAGTGAGAACTATCAGAATTATGCTTGGTTAAGTCAACGAGCAATTCTTGCCGCAAAAAAATAATAATGTACACGCACTGAATTTCACCATTCAATCAAAAATTGCTGGCGATTTGGTGACATACAAATCCGTTGATTCCATAACAAATCCCGATGATGTAGTAAATTATCCAACATAGTTTTTGAACTCTCTGGAGTTACCAGGATTTAAACCACATAACTTGCAACTCAAAGTTGGTACAGTTATTATGATATTGCGTAATTTGAATCCACCGCGACTTTGCAACGGTACTGGACTTTCGATAAAAAGACTTATGCCGAATTTGATTGAGGCAACCATTATTAACGGAAAGTACGCAGGTGAAAATGTATGTATTCCTCGAATACCAATGATTCCGACTGATCTTCCGTTTGACTTCAAACGCTTGCAATTTCCAGTTCGCCTTGCGTTCGCAATGATAATTAACAAGTCGCAAGGCCAATCGCTTAGTGTTTGCGGGATAAATTTAGAAAATCATTGTTTTTCATATGGGCAGTTATACGTTGCGTGTTCACGAGTTGGGAAACCATCCGCTTTGTTTGTGTTAACGTCAGACCAAAAAACAAAAAATGTGGTTTACCAAAGATCACTTCAATGAAACGTATAATTTGCGTACACGTATAACGCTTCGATTCAGTATTTACTTTGGATTCACTTTCATTTACTTAGAGAAGTTCAACTAAATAACACTTCATTTTTGTAATCGAAATTAATTTGTTACTGTTGTGAAATGAAATAAAATTTTTCCTTTTCAAATATAAAAGAAAAAAAAATTTTCTTCATCTTTTAATCACCAAACGAAATGTTACATTAAACGAAGCCATCTGGTGGCGAAACGGAGTTCGCCGGGTTTGCTAGTAAACTAATAAAAAAAATGGTAAATGCATGTAAAAGGGTATAAGCAGCGAAGCAAGTTTCAAAAGCACACATCCACCTCCAATCATTCTAACGAAAGAAATTTTATCTAATAATCGTAAACGTTACATAAATTAATAAAGAATAACGCCCATGAGGGGGTCCATGCTTGTAAAAAGTTATAAACTCGAATAGTGGCACTTTGGGGGCGTCCATAAATTACGTGAGGTGTTTTTTTTTTAATTATCTGTGTTGATATTGATAAGCGGGTTAAAAGCCGTGATAAGTCAGTAGAAATACTGTAGATAAGCCGGCTAAGAGCCGTTGATAAGTTGATAAATTAAATGTACAAATTGCTTTCAAATCAGTTCAAAACTATCCGGAGATAACAACCTTGCCGAATAAGTCGCGTGCCGCACTCAGAAAACACCGAGACCGCTGCAGTCCTCAATACCGACCCAAGGGGAGTGTTCATGGTGCGATAGTTGTGTGCTCGCCTGTCAACCTCGTAGTCGCAGGTGCGATTCCTGCCGTTGTCTATACATTCCATTAAAAACCAATCCTAAAAAATTGTCAGAATATAAGTTGCTGGTTTACTCGTTTAATCATTACATGCTGTTCAGGCATAACACTAACAACATGTGACTGAGTAAACTACTCATAAATATGACAACGACATGGTAATTTTCTCCGCATTAGTTCAGCCGCCATCCCTGGAGATGAAATCTGAGACAACAACCACCGTCTCAATATGTCGCGCCCCACATCTTTCTATCCTTCTTCTCTTCTTTTACCGGATGCCGCGCTGTGTTAAAAACATATAAAGGGTATTCATAATCCCTTGAGCGCGTGCAAAAGTATAATAAAAGGAAATACTGAACCAAGGAAACAGAGCATAAAGTTGCCCGAGAGTTAATCTTCAACTGATCACTGAAAACCAACAGATAACCATGTGAATCGAAACATTCCGCAGAAACTTCAGAACTCATCAAGAGATAGTAATAATTAAATGAAACGAATTTGAAATAATTAAGCTTAAGATTTTTAAATATATATTTTGAAATGAATAATCTTGGTAACTAAAGTTTTAGTGTTCTTCCTTAAGTTGAACTTTGGAGACCGCGAGTTTTACCTCAGCCATTGAAAACAAAGTACATCACCCTTCTTAGGATTGTTCATCCCGAACAACTCCAGTATTCCCATCACAGTTATATCGATGAAAACGGTCGTACTGTACCTTTTGTTTACCTCTAGCCCCTTTCCGAATAGGGTAAATGTAACGATTAGCATCCCAACGGCTACATATCGTTTTGTTTTAGTGAGATTGCTCGGGTCTTTTGTTGTTCAATAATCTGTGTTAATTTCCGTGAAGCCCCCTATATCAAATACATACCAAAAATAGCTCATAACAATTATCCATGTCCAATAAATAAAATATAAATTCAATATTCCAAAACCAATAAATTAAAAAAACCTCGCCTGACAATAAAAATCATTTCCCAGTGCCATTAAATAATACATACATAATTACAATCTGAAAGAAAGACCAATGTAGTAAGCACAACGGGTAAATTCCTTCCTTTTCATTTCTCGAAGTTATATTAACTTTATCATTGTATGTACTGTGTGAAGCTTTTCACACAGTGCATGTATTGATTAGGTTAGTATAAATTCAGATGGGCTTTTGTCTGTTTTTTTTTCTATTTAACCAGGGGCGAATCAATACAATTTGTAACTAAGGCATAATTTACTTAGGTGGCGCTACAGTTCAGGGCAAACCTAGGCATCCACCAACATACCTATCCAGCTTGCTCGGTCTTTTGCTAGTTGCCTCCAGTTAAGCACTCCACAAGTTGGTTGGGGTCACTTGAACGCGCCACCTTAGGCGAGGTCTTGCTTGACTGTGTCTTCCCTCTGGGTTGGAATCGAAGATCCTGCGAGCCGCAGCATTATTGTTCATGCACTGTACATTTCCTAGCCATCTTAAACGTGATACACGTAATTTTTATACCAGGTTAATGTCGCTGTACAGCTCGTCAGCGATTGCCAAGAGTTATTCTTCGCTTTATTTCTAACGAGATGGTGTTAGATGTTATAGCGAATCCGAGGTAGACAAAGTCCCTAACTACCTCAAAGTTTTACCTTTTCTTTGCGACGTTTTGTCCAACCCGCCGGTGTTGTGTGTCCCTTTTTGTGAACAGCAGGTACTTCATTTTGGCCTCATTCACGGCTAGCCCCATCTTAGCCGCTTCAGCTTCAGTGTTAACAAACGCTCCAGTGACAGCTCGCTGGGTTCTGCAATGATGTCTATGTCATCAGCGTATGCTAACAATAGGACAGACTTGAAAAATATTGTGCCAGTAGAGTTAATTTGGGGATTTCTTACAATTTTTTCAAGTATTAAGTTGAAGAAATCGCATGATAGCGCATTACTTTGTCGGAATCCTTTTTTGACATCAAAACCTTCTGTAAGGTCAGTACCAACCTGGACGGAGCAGCGTGAGTAATCCATCGCCATCCTACACAATCGGACGAACTTTGTGGGGAGCAAAACCAGACATGGTTATGTATAGCTCGTCTCTATAAATGCTATCGTAAGCGACCTTAAAATCGATAAAGAGATGGTGGGTATCCATTTGCAGTTCTTGTAGGTAGTTTCCAGGATCTGCCGTAGCGTTAACATTCGATGGATTGTGGACTTTCGTGGCCTGAAACCGCACTGATAGGATCCTATCAGGTTGCTGAGAAATGGTTTCGGAAGTTCACATAATACGGCTGAAAGGATCTTGTACGCGATATTCAAGAGACTTATTCCTCTATAGTTGGCGCAGTATAGAGGGTCTCCTTTCTTGTGGATCGGGCAGACGATGCTGAGGTTCCATTCATTAGGCATTCTTTCTTCTGACCAAACCTAAGAGATGAGTTGGCGTATACACTGTACCAGGTCAACTCCGGCTGCTTTAAAGGGTTCAGCGGGTCGTCCGTCATGGCCAGCAGATTTGTTGTTTTTTAGTGTGGATATTGCTATCCTCACATCATTTTGGTCGGGTGGAGAGAAGGTCTGGGTGTCGTCGACCATGTTGAATGGTTCATTCTGCGGATAGCGTGATTTTGGTCTCCATCGCCATTTAACAGCCTGCAGAAATGGTCCTTCCATGTACTCAGCAACAACTGTGACTTTCTATTCCTATCTCTACATGATTCTGTGTGGGTTTTTTTGCACTGACACGTTCTTTTTACCTGTTGGTAAAACATCCGCACGTTGTTCCTGGAGTAGCATCCCAATGTCTTCGATCGCGCGCTCATGCTATCCCTTTTCTTCTGGAGAAGCCGGTGTTCTTCACGTCTTTTCTGCTCGTAAAGCTCGTGAGCAGCTCTCGTCCTTCTTTGCAGCGCCGCTCTATATTTCACTTGCTTAGCTGCATGTGCCTCCCTGCGTTTGTCATTGAACCAGAGGTTTCGTGGTCAGACCTAGCACATCAGTTGCGGCACCTCTGATGGCTTGTTGGCAACGTTGCCACTGGTCTTCGGCACATGATGCTGGCGGCAATGGATTTCTTCAGAGGTTACGGGATATTCGATCGGCATAGGTTCTAGCGGTCTCTTGCAATTGCAGATTTCTGACGTCATACTTCCTCACAGTATTACTCCGTTTTTGTGACGTTCGGGTTATTCGCATTCTTAACTTATCTACAACAAGGTAGTGATCCGAGTCGATGTTAACTGCTCGGAAGGTGCGAACTGCGAACACCCAGAATACTGGAGGCCTGCCCTGCATCGATCACAACGTGATCAATCTCATTGATTGTTATTTGATCTGGATGCCGCCAAGTCTTTTTGTGTATCTCAAGTTGAGGAACCCGTGTGCGTGAAATATTTTTTTTTTTTTTTAAATTTAACTATGCGCCTGGCGTGGGGATCGAACCCACACGTCTAAGTTAGCAATCAAGCACTTTATCCACTGCGCCATTGCCTCCCATTGACGTTACGTGTCGCCGCAAAGTTAATTAGCGTACGTCCGTTTTCAGACGTTGTATCGTGTGGGCTATGTTTTCCGACAGTCCTACCAAAGATATCCTATTTTCCTATTTTGGCGCTCAAATCGCCTAGTACGATCTTAATGTCATATTTAGGGCACTGCTCGTAGGTTTTGTCGAGGAGCTCGTAGAAGTCATCCTTGGTGGCGTCATCCTTGGGCTCTGTGGGGGCGTGAGCGCATATTAGACGAATGTTGGCGAATTTAACCTTGATGCGGATTGAGATAAGTCGCTCACTTACGTGTCGAAAGCCCAAGTAATCTTGCATAAGTCTGCCGCTTATGACGAATCCGTACCCAAATAGACCCTGTGGTCTTCTTCCACAATCACCGTACTATATGCCACAATTTTTCATCCTCCTTTTGCCCGGCCAATACTATCGCACTTCCTGGATGGCAGTAATTCTTGCTCTGTAGTCGCTAGTTGTTCGGCTGCTCGTGGTGTGTTAAGAGTTCTAACATTCCACATGCCGATCCGAAGTTCGTTGTCCTTAATACATTTTGCCGGATCGTCAGTAGTTAATCCGTCCTTTTCCGAGGCTAGTGGTCGCTTCGCAACTTGTATTTTTTTTTTACATGACGGGGTTGTTAACCCTACGCACAACCCCCAACTTGAATGGCCAGGTCCTTTTTTGGACTCCTTGGACAAAAGGAGCCGGAAAGTCCGGAGTTAATAACCCACTTCGGGGATATAAGTGCTGCCGTTGGCCCATTAAACGCTCATCCGCCACAATCTCTATTTCAATTCCCTGAATTGCATTGAATTAGGACGACCTTGCATTTGTCATTAGGACGAGCTTATCTCCAAATATGTCGAAGTAGCTCATTACGGCATCTGCTCTGTTGGCTGTTGTTTGGGCTCATCCGCGGTACTTCCTCCTTCTGATGTGCTCATGCAACACTTCTGCGAGTCGATCACAATAGTCATTAAAGCAGAGCATTATAGTGTTGCTATCTTTTCTGTGTTTAACACTCTCGCTTATAAGTTAAGCAGGAATGTCCGTCATAACACTAGCGACATTTTTTTGAAAAACTCGTCACTCACCAGTTAAGCACAATACTCAAGCCAGTAATAAGCGAGCCACAGTATGGTTTCCCTAAGGGTAGATCTACCACTACAAATCTTGCTGAACACACCTACTACATTCTTTCGGAAATGGGGAAAAAGAACCAGATTGATGCTATATACACTGATTTTAGTAATGCCTTTGATAAAGTAGACCAGAGCCTTCTTGTATTTAAATTAGAAAAATATGGTATTTCTGGTAGTTTATTGAAATGGATAGAGTCTTATTTGAACAAAAGAATGCAGTGTGTTAGGTTTTGTGACGTCAATTCGCGTGAAATAAATGTAACGCCTGGAGTGCCCCAAGGTAGCCATCTTGGCCCGCTCCTATATTTAGTATTCATAAATGATCTGCCTTGGTTGTTTACAAGATACAGATACCTTTTGTATGCCGATGACCTCAAGATATTTTATAATGTTAACAGCAAAAGCGATGGAATTTTTTTTACAAGAATGCTTTGATACTCTTGTCAGATGGTGTAAAAAGAATGGCAGGTTACTTAATGTGGATAAGTGCAATGTTATTTCATTTTTAAGGAAAAAAAGTGCAATAAATATTGACTATTTTATTGACGCGCAAAAGCTAGTTAGAGTTGACGCTGTTAAAGACTTGGCTTAACAAAAAGCTAACTTTTAAATACCACATCGACAAAGTACACTCTATAAGTCATGACATGCTATGTTTTGTAAGAATAAGGTCAAGGGAATTTAACGATTCTGATATTTCTGAAGCACAGGAGAGAGCTGAGAAATGCCATGCGAGTGGTCTCAGCCTCAATGGAAGTAAACTCCCTATTCACACCTCCCCGTGGTAGAGGATGGGCAACGCTAACGTGAAAGGGGACCGAAAGGCTGCCGGTATAAGCAAAGAAGCTAGCTCTGCTGGGTTGGTAAAAGCTCCCAAAAGGCGGATGAATCGCAAGTTGCGATCAACGGCATGAAAGTCTGGCGCGGAGGAGCCTATAGTGAAAGGCCAACGGTAGCAGCAAGTAGCGTCTGTATCCTATATTGGGCGGCTACGAAAGGCGTCTGTGTCCCAAAGTGGGCGGCCTCTTTTTTAGCATGTGTTCGACCATCCAAAAGGCTGGTGTGCCTGTCGAACTCTTGGCTTAGGATGTTATTAATCTTATCTGGGAAAACACCACCGGCGGAACGAAGGAAGTTTATGCATGAGAAAATGACAACGGTATTAATTCCCCAAGGGGTAACCAAAATTTGGCGAATCCTCCTGTTGTTGTAACTGCAGTAAACCGCACATCGGATCTGGGGATGCGACATCTATCATGTAGCAGCGGAAATCGAGACGCTATAAATAATAATGAATCAACAACAGATTCCAGAAATTCCGGTTCGAGGAAAAGTACTTTTGGCTACAAAACACGTACAAAGATTGGAGCACGGAACGTTCGTTCTTTGTACGGGACGGGAATGTACGAACAAGTTGAACTTAAAATGCTAAGATTTAAGATCAGTATTTTGGGTCTGAGTGAAACGAAGTGGAGGGGGAAATCTGAATATAGTGCTGACTCAGGAATGACGAGAATGCTGTACTCTGGTGAGGATGAGAACGTGGGAGGTCCAAGATTGAATGGTGTGGGTATTATGTTAACTAAGGAAGCTAGCAAAAGTCTAATATCATGGAATCCAATTTCGGCAAGGCTTATGACGGCCCGATTTAGCTCCAAAGTTCGTAAGATAACCATTATTCAATGTTATGCTCCTACAAATAATGCAGAATACGACGACAAGAATTCATTCTATACTCATTTAAACTCGGTGTACAGTACCGTTCCTAAGGGTGACATCATCATCATCATGGGTGATTTTAATGCCAAAGTTGGTCCGGACAACGTTGGTCTTGAACGCGTTCTTGGTAAACATTGCTTAGGTCAAAGAAACGATAATGGTGATATGCTCGTCAACTTCTGCAACGCTCGTCAGCTTGTAGTTGATGGATCCTTATTTCCGCACAAGACTTGTCACAAAGTCACATGAATTTCTCCTGATGGTCGAACAAAAAACCAAATTGACCACTTCATAATTCAGCAACGTTGGAGGAAATCACTTCGCGATGTTCGGAATGTTTGTAGAGCTTATGCTGGTAGCGACCACCACCCCGTATTAGCAACGCTGCAGGTTCGAACAGCGGCTGTCCAGAGACACCCGGAGGTAACGCCACGGAGACCAAGATTTCAAATAATCGCTTTAACTGATCCTAACATTTGTCGCAACTACACTGTTAAACTCATGGAAGCAGCGTCGAACATAGTTCTGAACGATAATTTGTCTATTGACGAAAGGTGGGATCAAGTGAAGAATATTTTCATAGAAACCGGCTCCGCGACTGTTCCGACGCAAATACGATCTAGAGATCCCTGGATATCCCAAGACACCTGGGATAAAATCACACACCGGCGATCATTGAAAGCGAGAATTATTGCCGAAAATGTTGCGCATCGGAAAATAAATCTGCGGAATGAGTATAGAGCAACTAATAAAATAGTGCTGCGCTGTTTGAGACGCGATAAAAGGGCAATGTTGAACAAGCTTGCGTAAAATGCGGAACATGCTGCAGGGAGCGGGGACGCAAGAGAGCTGTACAGACAACATATCCCGCCCTGTGTTTGACATAAACGACAATCTCTTGATGACATCGGAAGATCAGCTTAAAAGGTGGATGCATCATTTCTGCGCACTTCTCAACGAAGTCCAGAATGTTAGTGATGAACCGCAAATGGTCCACGTGCGTAGATCTTCTAGGGGCATTGACACCGGCCCTCCAAGCAGTGCAGAAGTTAAGCATGCGATTCTTCTCCTCAAAACATACAAAGCAGCTGGACTCGATGGCATACCAGCCGAGTTCTTGAAGGTTGATCCTGAAACAACGTCAGCAATTTTGCTTCCACTAATTCAGGATGTTTGGGAGAACGTTACTTACGCCAAAGACTCTAAGAATGGTGTAATTGTTAAGATACCAAAGAAAGGCGATCTTAGAAATTGCAATAATTGGCGTGGTATAACCGTCCTGTCTGTGTTTCCAAAATTATTGGCAACTATTGTTCTCGAGCGGATAAGAGAAAGGATAGAGTCAACTCTCAAGAGACATCAAGCTGGATTTCGCTGTGGCCGATCTTGTGTCGACCATATAAACACCCTGCGGATCATTCTATCTATGTCATGTTTTTCGATTTTGAGAAAGCATTCGACAGGGTAAATCGTGAATGCATCTGGCGATCACTTATCATGTGAGGTATCCCTGAGGAGCTAGTCGCTATTATTAAGGAGTCTTACAATAATGCAAGGTGCTGCGTGCTGCACAATGGGCAGCTTTCCGATTCATTCGAGGTGCGTCAAGGAGTAAGACAAGGAGATGTGTTGTCACCAATTTTGTTTTTATTGGCAATAGATGATGTACTCACTGCCACAGTTGGTACAACCGAGTGAAATGGCATTCAATGGAGTCCATTCGAAAAACTTTGTCATTTGGACTACGCTGACGATATATGTTTCATGTCAAACAGTGTAGGCGGCTTGGACCAAATGTGCCAATTGCTGCAAGCGAACGGCGAGATGGCTGGCTTAAATATCAACGCCAAAAAGACAAAAATGCTGCAGACCGGTCGCAACTCTCAACAGGAGATTATTCGGAGACAGAAAAGTATTGAGAAGGTTTTGCAGTTCAACTACCTAGGCAGTATTTTATCAATTTATGGTGGAAAGGAATCTGATGTTGTCAGCAGGATAAACAAAGTTCGTAGTGCTTTTGGAATGCTTTCTCCAGCATAATAACGCTACGCACAAAGCTAAAACTCTTTGAGCCCAACGTGAAATCCGTCCTCCTGTACGCCTGTGAAACCTGGAAATGCTCCGCCGACATCTCGAGCAGGCTACAGGCTTTTATCAATCGCTGTCTTCGATACATGCTCAAGATTCGATGGCCACAAATCATAAGAAATATTAGCTGTGGGATTGGACTCACCAGAGAAGGGTAGATCTTGACATTAGACAACGAAAATGGCAATGGAGGAAACCAAACGAGAGCATAGCAAAGCAGTACTTCGGGTGGAATCCTCAGGGTGTAAGGAGAGTTGGTAGACCAAGAACAACATGGAGGTCAACTGTACTTAATGAAGCTCAGTCCTTTAACTTTCATTCGTGGGCTCAGCTAACGCACAATGCCGTGAACCGTGATAGATGGAGGGAATCTGTTGCTGCCCTATGCTCCAGGAGGAGTAAAAGTATTGCTGCGAAGGCTGCAGTGACCGGAACACATATATATATATATATATATTACAAATTAATTGTTCATTGGTACGTTCGTTATTAGAATATTGTAGTGTCATTTGGTCTCCGTTATATAATATTGACGTGAAAAAACTTGAATCCGCCCAAAAACAATTTCTGTTGTTCGCTTCAAGAGGTCTTGCATGGAACACAAAATCTTTTGTGTTACCTCGTTATTCCCACCGTTTGAAGCTTGTCAATATGTGTAGTCGTGCTAATCGTAGAGAGTTACCTAAGGCTTTATTTGCATTTGATCTTCTGAAAGGTAACATTGAGTCAATTTATTTAAGTTCCAAAGTGCCAGTAAACCAAAATATTCGAGCCTTGAGACACACACAATTTTTAAATGAAAAAACACCAAAAAATTATTAGGCATTTCACGAATCCATTAATTGTTGTTCGAAAGCTTTTAATAAGTCCTGTCACTTGTTTGATATAACAATGATCAGAAACGGTTTTAAGAAAAAAATATTAGCCCGAATGATAGTTGAAGAATATTCGTGACGCTTCGAAATTAAATGCTAACTTTATCTTTTTGGTAATCTGAAAAATCTTTGCAGTAAAATTCTTCTTTTTTTATTTTTTATTATTATTTAAATTTTTTTCTCATATGTACATACTGTATATAATTGTCAGTGTTATTTATAAGTTATGTTGTCTTCTTTTTGGCAAAATCAAATAACCTAAACTAATTTGTTATCGATAAGTCCAAATTGGAATTTAGACAAAACATTCGACTGACTTGTGTTATTTGTTTTTTAATTTTAAAATTTTAAAATGGTAGGTGTATTCAGAGTCGATAATTGTAATATTCGTGGACTGAGAAAAAATGTTTGTGCCGTGTATGTGCATAAAATCAGGCCAGCTGTTTGGCACTGAGTGATACCCAAATCAGTGAAGATTCTGATCATTCATAATTTCATCTGTTTGTGTATAACTTAGTGCCATTATTCATATTAAATGAAGGTTTTAATCATAGTTTTAATATCTATCTATCTATCTGTAGTGCCATTATTTTATTCCCACCATTGTCTCGCTGTATACATAAAAAATAATGTCGCGTTCCAACTTCAAACACAATACGGTTTGTGTTCAAACACAAATTCTAATTTCATGTGGTTAAAATTCTCCGTATACAAGCGCACCATACACACATATTTAATTTATCGGAGCCTTAATTTGGACAGAAATTCAACTTTTACTTGATGTCCTGTCCGACTCCATTCAAAGAATTGTTTCCCATTATCCTCACGGTGAAATCTTCATTACGCGCGATTTCAATATACACAATTCTAGCTGGCTGCGCTTTTCGAGCCAGACAGCACCACAAGGAAGGTATGTCGAGATCTTTGCTGAGTTAAATCAACTCACTCAGCTTGTTGACTGGCCAAATCGAATCCCTGACGTGCAGGTCAAACCGCCAACACTCTAGACTTGGTCCTTACCTTCTGACCCCGATAAATACATTGTTAATCTATTATCTCCTCTAGGCTCATCATACCATGGTGTCATACCTGTATATTTCTCATGCCAACAACACTCATTAAAGGAAAAATTACTTAAGAGAACCGTTTGGCAATATGAGAAAGCCAACTGGGACGGTTTCAATAATTCCTTCAGGAACTTTAACTGGCCACTATGCTTCCTTGGTAGTGACATGGACTCCAGCGCAGATATGATAACAAATTTAATTCTCTACGAAATGAGAAATTTTATCCCGAATACTGTGAAATCTTTCAAACTAACAAACTATCTGAGACGTTATTAGTGCTAGAGAAGTAAGTTTTCGGAATTATAAAGCCAAAAGAGAGAGTGAGAGTGCTTAGATCAAGTTGATGTTTATAGTTAGCTCCGATGCCAAAAGTGCATCAAATTTAAACTGAACCCATATCCCAGCAAGGGTGAGTCAATTAAATCCAAAAAATAGAATTTTGAGCCAAAACATACAAAAAACAAATATTAGAATTGAAATGGACAAGACTACTTCAAACAACGGTGTAGGGTTTCATACAAACACGCCCACAATGGCGAAACGGAGATTGTTGGACACCTCCCGATTTTGCACGACAAAAAATAGCTACGGACAAAATAGCTGTGAGCAATGTGTCAACTTATGACTCTGTTGCAATGGTTTTAGACGAAAAAATGAAGGATATGCCAACTAAATCAGACCTTGAAGGAATTGGTGCACATTAATATTCACTGCACCAAACAAATATGATGCTACAAAACCAACTACAAAAACGAAATTGCCACAAAAAACCGGAATCTAAAACTACAAATAAGAGGAGACAAACTAATTATTCGTATAAATACAACTATTTCTTAAATTAAAACACCAAACTGTCAAGCGATGATGGAGGAATGACGTTTATTCGGCAGCTGCTAGGCGACAGGAGTATTAACTATAAAACGTCAAACTGTGTTGGAAATATAAGTGGTAAGGTAAGTGCATCAAATTGAAGCCTGTAAAGCCGTCAGCCAATTAATTCAAAAAATCAATTCTAATCTCATTATTTGCTATCTTAATATTTTGTCTTTTAATGTACCAGGCTTATCAAATAAATTGTTATTTTACTATTTTTTCCAATTTATAAATAATTATGATATATTTATGTTCCATGAAACTTTTGTAGAAAAAGATATGGATCGTTTCGATCCCTATTTTAAAAACTATGAAATATTTTGGATTCCAGCAGTAAGAACGCTCATACAAGTCAGGGCCAGTAGAGGAAGCTTGAATGGGCTTAAAAGGGAGTTAGGAAAAAATGGGCCTGCAATTTTGTTAAAATTTTGAACCATGATCTGATTGATATTATAACCGAAAGAGGAAAAATGTTTTTGATCACAGTATACATCAACTGCAACAAATGGACGGAGGACTTCACGAATCTTCATAACTTCTTATTGCATAACGATAAAGCAAATATGTTGCTCATAGGCAATTTCAACGGAAGAGTTGGAGATGCTCAAATTCTAAATGTAGAGTCGGAAATCATACCCGAATCAATAATAGAGCTGAGAACGGCAACGGATAAAAAAATTTATGGGAACGGTAAAAAACTAATACAAATGTGTAAACCATGGGACTTACGTTTACTAAATGGCCGCTCGAAAAGTGACAAAGAAGGCAATCTAACCTTTATGAGGGGCACTGCGTGCTCAACTATAGATTACTGCTATATTAAAGGAATATGTCTTAAATATGTCAGTGACTGCGAAGGAAAGGAGTTGACGCATTCAAATTACCTACCAATAACCGTAGCCATTAAATTGGACAACCAGTTGAGGCAAAAGGTTACCTACTACGAAGACTACAATGCTTTGAAAGATTAACCAAAAACTTAAATATAGAACTTAGTTTCGCAGAGCTAAGTAGTGTCAAAACAATAGGTGGAATAGATATACTCACGAACTGCATATATAAAGTTGCGGGGCCACTCCAATCACGAGGGAGAAGAAAAGGAAAACAACCATGGTACGGCTGGGAATGCGAAGCAGCCAGGAAAAAATCCCTTGCGTTTCTGCGGCTTATACGAAAAGAAAACACAGCTAATGCGAAGAATATATACCAAGAGGCGAACAAAATTTACAAATTACATGTCTGCAAAAACAAAAAGCTGGAACTTTTCTCGATGCTCAGCAGTGCAAAGGACAGTAGATCATTTTGGAAAATCGAAAAAACTCTAGCCAAAAGAGCCAAACGAGGAGCACCTACAAGTTACTTAGGCACAACCTAGGAGACAACAATTATTTTTGCGACAACTGAGATAATCTCCACTATTTTCAAAGCCTGAGGTGAACTACTGCCCCTCAACTACCTGCCACATAGGATCGATTTAAACCAGGAGTGCACCTTGTGCAACCTAAGAACTAGAGAAGATATCCAGCACTTTATATGTGTCCTGTTTTGAAGGAGATACGAATATCTTTCTTGGGAAAAAGTACTCTATCAGTACTCATCAATGGCGAAAACTGGAACTTCCTCTGTAGATATATAAAATCTGCACTTAATTATAGACAACATATAATGAAGGAAACCTTTTAAATAAAAATAAGTATTTTTGTTTCCTTCTATTCTAAATAGATATAAAATGTGCGTATTTACATACATACATATTGTATATAATGAATAAATGATTCAAAATAGCTTTTAACGGCCTTTAGTCCACAAAATTTGCGTTTCATCCCGACAATCTCACTTGGAGTCATCAGTTGGTTAGTGATCACCTTACCAATACGCAATTTTTGTTAAGTTCAGTTCAACTTACTTGCATTTTTTGACAAAAAAGCAATGTGAACTATATCCAACAAGATTAGAATTTTAATCATTAAAATTGGAAGTCTTTGTCCTTGGCCAGACCTAGTTAATAAGAAGGTGTTTTTTTTTATAATACAATTCTATATACTACTGAAATTACTCAGCCAAGTAGAAGACTTAGCATTATATTTAATTGGGCTTGTTGAATTATTGATTCAAAATAGCTTTTCTATGACCTTGGAAAGAAGGGACGTAAGTGCAATTGGGCGGTAACTAAAGGGTAAGGAAGATTCGCCTTTCCTAAGGACAGACTGGACAAATGCTGTTTTCCATGTACTCAGAAAAAGACCAGTAGAGTAGGGCAGATAGAAAAGCTGAAGAACACCTCTTCAGAACGATGGGGGGGGGCCATCCGGACCAGCGGATTTGTGGATATCAAGGTCTTTGAGGACTCTGGCAACTGAACGAGTGCGAAAGAAGATTCGTCCCATGAAATCGTTTACGCTCTCAAGTACTGGAGGAGTCATAACACTTTATGGCAGCGTCGGATTAACAGCGGACTGAGCTCCAAGTTCTCCACAAGAACTGACAAAAGGGGTGTCATTAAAGACGAGCGTTGGAACCGAAGACGAAGTTGAATTTCGAATATTTTTTACAAATGACCAACTTAAGAAATATATTGAAGAATGAAATGTCCTTAATGACGGGGAGTATGGCTTTCGTAGCTTAGGCTTTATGTCCACTGGTGATCTGACAGTATATCTCACCGAACAGTGGCACAAATTTTTAAACCGCTTTGGAGAAAGTAAGATTATTGCGCTTGATATTTCAAAAGCATTTGATAGAGCTTGGCATCAAGCTCTTTATCGAAAATGCGTGCTCCGTTCTGTTTCCTACTCTTGTTCTCATTTTCATTAATGATCTCTTATCTATAACTTCTAATCCACTAAACTGTTTTGTTGACGATGGTACCCTCAGCTTTTAATTTTCGTTTGCAGATTTACTTCCTTGTTCTCCGGATGTGGAACTGCAACGGCAGCGTATAATAAACCAATTAAATTCTAATCTTGACAGCATTGTCCAATGGGGAATAAGAAACCGCGTAGAATTAATTGTTTCGAAAACTCAGTGCTGTCTTCTGTCGATAAATCAGAACCCACCCCCCATGCCGGTATCTATGAGCGGTACTTGCATTGAAGAAACTGATTAGTTTTCGGTATGGGCATCACAGACCACCTCTTGTGGCATGAACACATATTTGATGTCGCCAATAATGCTGCATAGTGTTTTGGCTTTCTTCGAAGATGCTAGAAATTCTTCTCCCCGTCTGATCTGGCTGCAATCTATAAGGCCTTCATTCGCCCAAAGCTGGAGTATAACTCGCACATTTGGGCAGGAGCTCCCAAAACTCAATTGAGTCTCTTAGATAGAATTCAGAAGAGAGCTCTAAGAATGATAGGCGATAGAACTATAATGGAAACATTTACAAATCTGGAACACCGTCGAAATGTTATATATCTCTCATTATTTTACTATTTTAATAAACAATGTTCGAGCGAAATAGCCAGTTGCATTCATCGACTTAAATTTTTCAACCGTAATACTCGCGCTTCAAGGATTTCTCATCAGTTTCCCTTGAGCCCAACTTCGGACGTACTGTCAAGTACAGAGATTTTTTTTAGCCGTACAACGCGAATGTGGAATACTTTACCCGGCTCTATTTTCCCCTCACATTTTGATATTCAGAAATTCAAAACCAATGTGCATCGGTATCTCCTCTGCATCCTTCCCTACTTGCCTAATGCTCGCACTGTGCTTGTTCATTTTAAGGGAAGTCAAATCCCCTTTAGTGCGCGAGTTAAGGTTGAAATCTTTGCCAATGATAAAAAAAATGTTTGTTTCCACGACACGAACAGGTCAGTGCTTCTTTAATTAACAAACTCAACTTAAACCTATAGCTTACAATGTCTTTATTCGGTTAAACTGATGACCAAGCAAAATATGAATAATAATAAATAATTGACAAAAATGAAATGTCAAAATGAAATGATTATGAGAAAAACCAAGTTATTTAAAATTAATGTGGAGCAAAAAATTAAAGGTGAAACTAGTGTTTCTCAATTTCATGCGGAACATTGGAGGCGATGGCCGGTGGTGGTTGCAGGTGGGATATGTAACTCCTCTCTCCCGTGAAGTGAGGTATTCTAACATTATGTTTATCGATGTTTATTGTCGATGCTGAGGGTTTGTTGACCTCTTTATATAGTTTATATGAGGTATATTACGATGAAAAGTCCGATTAGCATTGATATAGTCGAGATGATAATGTAGTTCAGGATTATATGTCTATAAGTGCGTCATTCCAGGTAACGTATAGCTTCTTTGTTTTCAAAGTGGTAATTTTGTAGCGACTGTTGATTGATTGTTTGGATAGAGGATACTTTCATTTTGTTGATCGAGATGGGATAAATATGTACTTCTTCCAGGAGTATCTTGTTTTTTGCTTTCGTAAGTTATTTTAATAATTTCGATACTGCAATTAGTGAAGTGGATTATGAATATGCCTTTAAGGCTTTGTGTTTCTGGACCACATGTTGATTTAACTTCTGTTTCTGGGACGTTTACGAAAAGGATGTAGTTGGGTTCGGTTTGGTAGATCTGGTGTTCTTGGCCCACGTCTGTTGTTTTGCAATTTGCAGGTTTGTTGATGATCAGGTTGGCGATGCAGCTTGTTTCAGTATTGACGTCTTCTTTTGTTTCTTCTTTACAGCAGAACACTTATTCAATATTTGCTCACATTTTTTGTCAAAACATTGAATTTCTTTATTGTTAAAGGTACAAAAGGACTTGGTATGGAGTAATTTATTTTTTATTGGAATTGTGATTAAATGGAAAAAAGTTATATATTTCGTTTTTTAAACAAGGTATTTGTATGTTAAATATTATATTTGAATGGTTGTAGTAGGCTTGAAGCCCCAAAGAATGTGCTCGTCTGATTTAATTTCTATGGACTGGTTAATTCCCCGTGTTAATTATGTTTGGAAATAATATTTAATTTCGCGAAGATTATTGATTCGGAAATACTAGCTAGATGCTTATTCAGTAGATCGATGTGAAAATTAATCTGATTTAAGTATTGAATATTTCTGATCGATTTTTCTTCTGACCTAATTCTGTTGCCTAGAGCTTTTTCGGTATTTATTAAATACTTCTCGATAATTCTCTGCTGTATATTTATGTGATTTGTGATATAATGAAACCTGTCTATCATTTGTTTATTGAGCTGATCTGGGCTATGTCCTTGTTCAATATCATTTTGTTTCTGCGATAACTCTTCGATTTTTTGTTTATATAAAGAGCATCGTCGGTATCCATATTCCCTGTTATACTCTTTATGACTGTTGCTAAACCATTTATATGTCCTCTTCTTTGTCTCCGATTCGGCGTTAATGTCTTAAATTTAGCTTGTAGTTGTTCATATTTGATTTTAATCAGGTTAAGTGAATCATTGAAGCCGTCGATCTTGTTGAGGATGTTCAGGGAGCTGATTATTGTCTTAATATTTTCTTCGTTATTTTCTAAGCGTTTTATGTGGATTAAATTTTTGTACGTCCCTATTGTTCTGGCAGTTCCTATTTTCATTGTCAGGAGCCCATGATTACTCGTCAGGTCTTGTATTTCTATTGTCTGCTCTGTGGTCGTCGCTGCTAGTAGGGTGAGAAATGAGAACCTGAAATTTACGTCTTCTTTTTAATTTTGATTTATGAAGTTTTTGATTGTTAATAGTGCCGACTTTCTATAAATAAATTATCCTGCCCTTATACTACATGGTTTCTCTCTGTTCTGATTTAATTTGCTTAAATTTTTTTCTCTCTGGTTCCCTGTTTTGTTTTTAATGGATGAGAATAATTCTGCTTTAGACTCGTTTAATTTTTTGAGGTATTCATGCACGTTACTATATTTTATATTCTTGAATTTATAGGTTCTACCGTAAAACGTTCATATGGTGTGAACTTTGTAGTAAAGTGGATGGAGTTATTATAGGTTATCAAAGTTTCATGGAGTATGTCGTCGTAGTCTCTATCATTATATTTCGTAAAAATGATTATGTATGTTTCAGTTAGTGTGGAGTGCAGCCTTTCAACGGCAGAGTTGCTACTTGATTGTTGAAGCGATGTTATATGTTGGTTTATATTTATTATATTGTTTGAAGAAGTCTTTGAACAAAGAAGAAGTTAGTTCTGCGCCTTGGTCTTATATTATTTTGGTTGGGATGCCATGGAGACTCATAAAGTGTAAAAGGGATTTTATTATTGTCAGACGATTTCTAACTGGGACTGTGTACGATAAGGATTTTTTGATTATTAATTCTATAAATATCAATATGTGGGATGTCTAGAGGCTTTTCAGGGTTTTGTGGGATTTGAAATTCGATTTTTTAAGGTTTCCTATCGTACGAGTATTTATGTTTTCGACACAGTTCGTGACTTTAGTGATTTTGTTTTTTATGAATGTTCGTCTCATTTATACCTCGGTGGTTGTTTTTCAAATGGGAATCGTAAATCCGTTTTTTTTCTTTTTAAATAATTTTGCACGCCCTCAAGGGATTTTGAATACCCTTTATATGTTTTTTAACACAGCGTGGCCATCCGGTGAAAGAAGAGAGAAAGAAGGATAGGAAAGTTGCGTGGCGCGATGTTCTCAGACTAGACCTGGTTGTTGTCTCAGATTTATCTCCAGGGATGGCGGCTGAACTAATGCGGAGAAAATTACGTGTCTTATTTATGTATGTCTCTTAGAATTTGCATTATTTTATATATTTCGTTTGTCATATTAAATCATCTTGATCATCGTTCTCAAGTATATCTTAATATTTCTGTGGAACGAATTACTTTGAAGGCTTTGTGATTTGAAAAGTAATTCGAGTAAAGACTTTGTATGACCTTGAAAGTGTCATCAGCGGTGTAAATAGCGATGTTTATTTTGAGGAACATAATTTTTGAAAATGGAAATAATATCATTCTCGAAAAACTCTGATTTTCTAAAGTTCGCCTCTGTTTATTTTTAAATGGTATTTGTACTTGTATTGGCTTGTCCCTTTCGTTTCTTTTTAGTATAAGCTAGATATTAAATTCATTTAAGGGACGTTCAGATATGTGATCGTTCAGATTTTAAAGAGCAGAGTGGACTGTAGATCCATTAGAATTGGGATTAGTTTGGTTAGCTTCGTTTATGTTTAATCCAATTTTCTCATTTTGATTTTCTATGTTATTCCGCTGATTGCATCGGCGTTCAGTTATAAAGCCCCTGTTTTGTAAACGATTTCATAGTCGAACTCTTCTAATTTCAGCCGCCATCTGACTAGTCTTAAATTCGGATCACTAAGGTTCATTATCCACTACAGTTTCCTATGATCGGTAACGAATTTGAATTTGTGCTCAAACAGATAGGGGCGGAAATATTTCGTTACCCAGACAATCGCTAAGGGCTCTTTTTCGATAGTAGAATACCTCCGCTCGGAGTCCGTTAAGGTTCTGTAAGTGGTTTTGTTAACCGTGCAAAGTCCTTAATGAACTTGCAGTAATATCCAAGGAGGCCTAGACATTATTTTATTTCTTTTTGCGTTTTTGGGACTGGGAAATTTTTTACAGCTTTAAGTTTGTCGGGATTGGGTTTTACTCCATTCCTGGAGATTATATGCCCTAAGGCTGTCTCTTTGTGAAGGAATTCAGTTTTTTCTAGCTGTACTTTAAAATTAAATTCTTGTAATCTTAGAAAGCTTTCTTCAGGTTTTCAAGATGTTCTTGTAGGGAGGTGGAAAAGATGACTATGTCGTCTAAATGTACCTAACAGATTTTCTCACGAGACCACCCAATATGTTGTCCCTCACACGTTGAAAGGTACATGGAGCATTTTTAAGTCCGAATGGCATTCGCAGGAACTCGAAGTGACCTCCTTGGATGGTAAATTCTGTTTTAGGTAACGGGTGATTTTTTTGCTACTTGGTTTTTGACGTTTATATTTTTGACAGATCACACATGACAAATTCCACGAACATTTGACAGTTCGATTCAGTATTGTTTGCCATTTCATCATGAATAGACTTACGCCTGAACAACGTTTGCAAATTATTGAAATTTATTATCAAAATTCGTGCTCTGTGAAATGTGAAAAATGTGTTTCGCAAGCTACGTCCGTTTCAGCGACGAGGCTCATTTTTGGCTAAATGGATACGTGAATAAGCAGAATTGCCGTATTTGGAGTGAAGAGCAGCCAGAGGCAATTCAGCAGCTACCAATGCATTCCGAAAAATGCACTGTTTGGTGCGGTTTACGGGCAGGCGGCATCATTGGGCGTACTTCTTCAAGGACGATGAAGGCCGCAGGGTTACGGTCAATGGACAAAGGTACCGTTCGATGATAACAGATTTTTTTTCGCCGAAAATGCAAGAATTGAACTCGGTCGACATGTGGTTCCAACAGGACGGTGCCACATGCCATACTGCACGCGAAACCATGCATCAATTGAGAGGCGAATTTGGTGAGCAGTTGATCTCACGTTTTGGCGCAGTCAATTGGCCACCAAGATCATGTGATTTGACCCCGTTAGACTATTTTTTGTGGGGCTATGTTAAGTCTATTGTCTATGGGGACAAGCCAAACACGATTGCTGCCTTGGAAGCCAACATTGAACGCGTCATTGGTGAGATTCCGGCCGAAATGTGTGAAAAAGTTTGCCAAAATTGGACCTTCAGAATGGACCACCTGAAGCGTAGCCGCGGGCAACATTTAAGTGAAATTATTTTTAAAAAGTAAATGGCAGAAATTGATTTATCGATCCAAATAAAAATTTCATTCACTTTTTACAAGTTTCTGTATTTTTTTGAATTTTCAAAAACCAAGCTCTTAAAAAATCACCGTTTATATCTCTTGAGTCCATCTCTAATTGGTGGAACCCACTTGCTAAATCTGGCGTGGAGAAATACATGCCTTTCCCTAATTTATCCAGGATCTTCGTTATGTTTGGGAGTGGTTATTTCGTCGCCCTAGTATTGAAGTGCAGTATACGCCATTTTTACATTTTTGGCATATGGCGTTTAAAAGACTTGTATTCACTTACGGCAAATAAAAAATATAATGTTGTGTGATTTACTTTATTGAAATTAATTCGTTACATTTAGCACCCATTGCCACTTCCGTATTATTCATTCACTGTTTATTTTGGCTTGTTGACGTACAATAACAAAAAAAATATGGAAAATAATTTATATAAATAATTGTGACGTCGCTGTCAAAAACTCTGAGCAGGTGGTGTGCAATGGCATCTGTGGAAAATCTTTACACGCCAGTTGCATTGGTCTCAGATCAGTCACTTATCTCAAAGAATATTCCAGTTTCTTTGTCTACCTTTGTGATGAATGCAAACAAATTAAGTTGTCAGATGTTTTGTTTGCAATTAAATGCAACAGCGATAATACAAACTGGGTTCTAACAAATGTAATATCTGTGGAGAAAAAAATATTTAAGATTACCAATATGTATCCGATCGATAAAATGCCTGATAACATTTATGCTGAATTAAAGCCCGACATGCATAAGCACCATAGCGACTCCTACAATGCAATTCTCGTGGACAACAAAGCTTACCATAGAGGTGTTATGAGTCATTTGCAAAGAATGGATGACTTTTTAGTAAACATATCTGATGACCTAAATAACACCATTCAGTGTTCGAATAAATATAATGCACTTAAACTGCCTTCAATGGATAAACAACTTAATGTGATAACGGAATTGGTTAGGAACGATTCAAGTAGTGAATCCTTTATAAAACGGTGTGAATCGCTGAAAAATGAACTTAATTCAATGTTACGTTCATATTTTGATGACAACTCCTTCGCACACATTAAAGAAAACATAAGCCTCCTTCGATCTGATCTTGAATGTCAAAATCCAAACCACATCCAACATTATCGTTCTCGGTCTTCGCCAACCAGTCGCTGTACTGAAAAATGCAGTAGGCACGATTAATGTCATTAACAGTGAGCTTACGGACTTAATATATCCCAACCAGCAGAGGACATCCAAATGGCATCCTGCAAGATAGATGGTATACCGGCTCAACTCCAACCTACGGCTTCGTTATATAATACATCATTGATGGCTGAAATTTTGGATGTAAGCTTTAACTCAACTCTACCAATTTCCACATCACCTCTCTTAGCAGCTATGGAAACAACATCAGTACCTTTACCTTGCACTCAATTCCCACCCATCTTAACTGCAGCGCCAACACAGCCTTCAACTTTTTGCTAACAACTAACATCTTCATCCGACATAATTGCAACGACATTCGAATTTTCTGAATCTGCAAAAAACGTTCCGACTTGGAATAACTATATCAGACCTCTTCTTTCTCCAAATCTATTTATGCTATTAGTTTTGAAGATCTTTTTAAGCTTAAAACATTAATTCTTCTTTATAATATGTTTGAAATGCGCCAAACCAACCTACTTGTACAATAGAATTTGTTTTGCACGTTTAAACTAGAACTCTTCATCTCGACAATTCTTTATCTATGCCTTTCGGCTGTGGAATTTCTTACCCCGCCCAATAACGTTAATAAGGTACAAACCATTGTTTAAAATAAAGGTCAAGCTGTTCCGGGTGGAACATTTTTGATGATGATGATTAGTTATTTGTATATTAGTTTATTTGTATATAGTTATTTCTTTTTAGGCACATACTTTATGCTTCATACTTTACTTTATACTCTTTATACTTTTTATTTTAAATTGTTTATTATTTACTGAAATTATTATTTTTAATGAAAATATGAATTTATTTATTGAATTAGTAAAATCTGTTTAACACATACATTAAATAATGTTTATTTCGAAATTCGTTTGAAGTTTTCACTATTAAATAAGATATTGTATCTTACTGTGTATAAGTAATTAAATAAATAAAGATTTGATTTGATTTGAACCAATGAGCCTAATAAACCTAATCGAAGGCAAGCTAGAAGCATTCGAGAACAAATGAATTACTCTTGACGAACGTGTGGAAGGCGTCGAAAAGCAATTTTCGAAAGTAGGCACACATCTTGAAAATATTGAGAATATAACAAAAGAATTGGACAAAGTGAGAAAAATAAAGTTTCGAGAAAGTTCTGGCGACTGTCCAAAGAGAAAAGAAATGCATCCACCAAACTTTGACGGAAAAACTTCTTGGTCGATCTATGAAAAGCAATTTGAGGTACCAGCAACAACGAACGACTGGGATAACGAAGACAAATTTATAGCGCTGACACAGTACTAAGAGCTTCTGATGCGGAACTTTTGCAAACTGTACCAGCAGACAAGAATGGAAATTTCAACGCTCTTGTTCAAGTCATTGAGACACGGTTTGGAAATGGACGCATGCAAGAAGTTTTCCGGGTCCAACTCAATAAGTGAAAGCCTGCAGCAACTCCAAGCAGACATCGAACGACTGACACACCTGGCACCAACCACAGGCGGTGAAATCGTTAGCCAGCTTACAACGGAAGCATTTGTCTGCGCTGTTTCTGACAAAAACGTTCAGCGGGCAATCCGAACTGCTTTAAAACGTACTTTTATCGTTCGCATTGACTGTGGAAGCAGCAGAACAAGCTCTTGTCAGAGAACGGCGTTTCAAAGTAGTCAAAGAACTGGACCTGCTAGATGCTGGATTTGTAACAAGAACGGACATCTCCAACGCCATTGCAAATTCCACCAAAAAGAGCTGCATGTCAAAATTGTGGACACAGAAACACTAGAGAACTAGCAATACAATAAACGCTCTTGGTCGCCCTGTTTCTCAGACGGGAAACGAGTGAGGACCAACTTCGAGGGGCAGAAGCTGGTTTCTGGTATCGATGGCCCAGAACCACCATCCAGGTCTCACAGACTAAACGTAACAACAAAAGTCTGACAGTTGAGGCAATATTAAACTACGGTAGAACGCGACTACAATTGACCCTTCTGCCACTGCCTCGATTGTGCTAAGAGACTTGGTCAAGGTGACATGGCTGCACAATATCAATAGCTTTCGTCTGAAAACAGCGACAGGAGAGGCAGCAAGAGTGGACTGAGAAGTTTGTCTGAGGATCCGATTAGCAGAGTTGGAGTTTTCACATCCATTTATACTAGCAGATGTGTAATGACTGCATCATTGGATTTTTGTATTGTAAATTTTTAATTTCTTATCTTCAGTGTCAAATACATAATAGATTTTTTACATAAATCATTTTAAACTTAACAATATGATACAGAAAACTTGAGATCAATTCATAATATTTATTTAATTTTAGAAGTTTTTGACCAAGTTGGGTTTTTTATTTGGACTTTGGAGAATTTTTAAGAAGTGATTCTCGTCGGCTTTATTTGTCGTAATGATGATTAAATGAAAGCAATTTTCATTTTTATTTTCCCAACGTTTCGAAGGTGGTTGCCGTCTTCTTCAGGGGTGTCTTTATTTACAAAATTAAAAAGACATATAATGTTGTACATATTGATACAAGTAAACGAATAAAATATGACTTACATAACGTTAAATTTTAAGATTTTTTATATACATAACAATAATTTGTTTGAAACATATAAAAAACAGATTAAAAACAGATTTTGAACACTTCTCATTTGAAGATTAGTCTACGTTTTATGATATTTATTGTCAGAAACTAATTAACAGTAAACGGCATATATATTTTGTGTGTCTTGTTTGCGGTTCATATTATTTTTGTTGTTAATTATATGCAGTGTCTCTAGTGTGTAACGTTTAGATGTATGTTTTTCTGTTGCAAGGATCTCCACTCTCTCGAAGTTTGGGAGTTTTACCGATCACACACCAAACTTCGGGGGAGTGGAAATCCGTGCAACAGAAAAACACATCTAAACGTTACATATTTATGGACCGATTTAACTCAAGATCACAACATGCATGCCTGGCGGATATTTGCCCCATACGATTGGTCTGGCAGAGTAAATATATGTTTAAAATATTCCCTTAAATAACATATATAGAAGGCAGACATTATATTTATATTTATTTATTTCAAAATCGCTTACAAAGTAGGACAGGAGTCTTTTAAATTATTTAAAGCCCTTAAATTTAATTAAGAATTTGAATTTAAACAATTGTTAAGTCTATTTACATGATTAAGAATTAAAGAGAAAAAAATTTAAAAAAGCGAAATAAAAAAAAGAGAAAACAAATAATAGGATAAGAATAAATAGATATTCCCAATAATTTCCCAAATAGTTTAAAAGTAAACATTTAATTCTTCTTGTGTTTCTTATACTTCTCACACTTGTGGACAGGGAGTTCCAAAGGCGAATAACATGGGCGAAGAATTGACGCTCAGTAATGAGAAAATTGTATTATAAGAGCAAATGACCTTGTTCAATGAGGGAAGTTCAGCTTACAGTGTAAATACTCAGGCTGCTTAATTTAAATGATTTTATGAAGATAGCTAAGTCAGCGAAAATTTATTAAATTGTCTAGACTACAGCCAGAAACGCGAACAGCAAAAGACGTAACGTGATCATAGCGACATACATTATAGACATAACGCGCAATGTTGTTATATGCGACATTTATTTTGCGGTTAGTGACTGAGTCCAAGTTGCAAAAAATTTCACATCCATATAACACAATGGGTAGTAAAAGCGTTTTGGCAAGAAGAAGTTCGGTTTTTGTAGGGATGAAACTTCGAGTGACTTGGAGAACACGGAGACTACCATAAACTTTACCAATTGCCTTAATTAGGTGGTAGTTCCATGTGACGGAACGATTAAAAATCATTCCAAGGTTTCTGCTGACATATTTGATTGTTTTTTTTTTCAAGATACAATGGACCTAATAAATCAAAGATTTTGCGACAAATGGGGAGGGATGTTGTTTTGACAGGATTTAGGCACAGGTCGGTTCTTAGACCGACGAGAAATGGAAAGAAGGTAATCATTTATTAATGCAACGGCATCATTCTTTTCTCCAAACGAACGACTTATCAGAAGCTGCACATCATCAGCGTAAAGATGAATCAGACAGACAGTGTTTAACAAGTTTTGGAATCTCATTTATGTAAAGTGAGAAGAGAATATGACCAAGAATCGATCCCTGTGGAACTCCATTTAAAACATTGAGAAAGATTGATGATTGACCATTTGCCACCACGCATTGCTACCTTCTGCTAAGGTACGAGATAATCAACTTACAGGACTCTAAAGAAAATCCAACGAAATTTCGCAGCTTTTTATATAAAGTTAGATGTTTAACAGTGTCGAAAGCCTTCGAAAAATCTAAAAGTGTTAGAAGTGTGATATGATCACTGTCCATTGCGGTTCTTATTTCGTCAGTAACAAAAAGTAGGGCGGATTTGCAGCTGCGCTTTGGCCTAAAACCAGACTGACAGGTAGTTAAAAGGTTGTTAATCGATAGATATTTTTGTATCTGCTTCATAATGGTTTTTTCAAACAGCTTTGAGAGAAACGGGAGGATAGCGATGGGCCAGAACTCCGTAGCAATACCCGCTTGCTTTTTAGGGACGAGAATAATTTTAGCCTTCTTCCATTCTGAAGGAAATTCGGATGTAGTTAAGATACTATTAAATATGTGAGTTATAAAGCGCAGTATATGGGGAAGCAATAACTTAACAAACTTAGGGTCCATTAGGTCAAGTGCAGTAGCGTTCGATTTAATTGATATTATTGCCACAACTATGTCTTCTTTTCGTATTCTTGTAAAGCTCAGTGAATAGTTAGCACCTGTTGATTCGTCTTCAATAAGGGAATCAATAGATGTAACACTGTCAAAGAATTGAGGCGTTGAGGTAAACTTTTTATTGAGGGCATCACAATCGATGTTATCAGCAAACTTCGTAGATTGCTTCGGAATACCGATTGCGCGTAGGTTTTTCAATAACTTTTTTCCAGAAACTAACGGGCCAACTTTATGTTCATAGTAAATCCTTTTTGCTGTTCTGATCATAGTGACGACTTGATTGCGAAGTCTGCAATAGGATTTGTGGAAGCATTCCAATTTGAACCGCCTCCATTGACTGTAAGCGGCATCTCGTTTCAACATTAGCGCAGAGATGTCGCCATGCAGCCAAGGTGAAGACGTATGCTTAATGAGCCGGGTTTTCAAAGGAACGTGAATACCATAAAGTTGATTGACATTATGCCGTAGGAAACAAATTTGTTCGTTTACATTTTGCATGAGGTATATTGAGTTCCAGTCTATGCAATTAATGTCGCGTACCAATTCGGATGCGTTTAAATTTCTATAGTCTCGGTATTGAAAAAAATGTTGATCAACCCGACAAGCTATATCCAAACTCACAAAAATTAGATCATGCTTGGAGAAACCAGGTGGCAAAAGCTGTGTGTAAACAATACCCTACCAACAAATAAAGGTCTAATAGAGAACTGGACTCTTTAGTAAAGTGGGTAGGGGTAGAGCGGTTAATAGGGCTCAGATTGAGTGCCTTAAATAGCTCTAGAAAATTTGCACCTAAGCTTTTATCCTAGAGATTGCAGTTAAAATCACCACACAGTAAGGTATATGAGTAACAACAAGAATTTGAATCCGGAGTCAAAACCAAAGGCAACGTGCTGCTATGATGATATGGTCTGATATTCGCAAAGACATATTCCAAAGGAGAATCGTCATCGGATTTACATATCACCCTACAACTAATCTCTGCACATAATGAGCGGCACTACCCCGGGAAGTAAACTTTCTATCGGCTCGAAAAAGCTTGAAACCTTTCAAACTATAAAAATAGTCACATATGTCTGGCTGAAACCAGGTTTCAGGCACAGAAACGATATCTATCTTGGACTCCACAAACAGGTATCTAAACTCCGCTAATTTATTGGTCAGCCTTTGTGCGTTTAAATGACATATGTATCTTTAATCCATTATTTTGAGCCTGTAAAATTCTAATCATATTGTACAAATTCGTATTCAGGCTACTTACTGCCAGTGAACCTTGGACTCCACAAACAGGTATCTAAACTCCGCTAATTTATTGGTCAGCCTTTGTGCGTTTAAATGACATATGTATCTTTAATCCATTATTTTGAGCCTGTAAAATTCTAATCATATTGTACAAATTCGTATTCAGGCTACTTACTGCCAGTGAACCGCCTGGTGTCGTTAGCTGCGCTTGCACTCCCAAGCACTGTAGTTATTTACAAGACAGAAGTATGAGAAGTAACACGAAGCGACGGACAAAATCATTAGAAAAAGAATATTTGAAAATAATGTTTGGCAAAATATTGTTACATTAAAGAAAATATTAAGATAAGGTAAAATAGTAGAGTAAAGTACGATAGTACAATAAAGACTATTAAATAAAGAATTTAAGATATGTAGAAGAACGAAAATAGGCATATAAAAAAGGCTGTACAATAGAAACATTTCAAAACAATATGTTGTGTTCATCATTGCTTACGGCAAAATAAGGTTGACGTCACTACGGCAGCTTCTAAACCTCCGATGTTGTACACAGCAAAGCTTTCTAGTTCAGCTGTTAGTTTGATAAAAACAGAACCAGGTTTTGTGTACGCACTGAACAGTTGGTGGTTGTTCCTCTTACGAATAGCATGGTGAAGCAGATAACGAGTATTTTTGGATAAGCTTTCATTCAAAAAACAAGAGTTATCGGACTCTATACCCAGGTCACGCAGTGAGAGTTGTTGGTGTTGTTGTTGCTTGCAGTAGACGGTGATGCACTTTAGTATAGAGTTCCTCTCTGGCACACTAATAAAATTAAGTATTACAGGGGGCGAAACTGGACTCTTACTGTTTCGAGAGCGTGAGCGAAAGATATTTTTTAGAGTGGAAGGCTTGCATTTGGCTGCTAAAGACAAACGATTGAAGAGCATATTTATGTTTTCCTCTGGCAAACAAGGTACTCCAAACAAGACAGCGTCCGCTGCAATATCATTTTTCTCTGATTCATCAATTTGTTGTTGCAATGACAAAAGCTTTAAATTTGGTTCATCAACATCATCTGAGTTTGATTCGATAATATCCACTCTTCGCACAACGTCTGTAATTGTGGTACTTGCAATGACCAACTTGCTCTCAAGCGTGGGAGTATCAACAAAGTTGGCTTCAATGCATTGAACACGATTTATAATATCTGTGATTGTGTGGTTTACTTTGTTAAACTTCTGAGATCAATTTTATTCAGTTTGCTCTAGTCTTTCGAAGAGTTCAGGCGTATTTTGGAGAGCTCATTCGTAATGCGATCATGTCAGCATGTTTATTTAAGCGCTCTTCAAGTGCGGCGAGCATGAGATGAGGTTCACCATCTCCGCTGAATTTATTCGCTTCTAGGGCCGTTACTCCTGATGTATTGATACGTGACGATGGTGGTGTTGAGATTGGTATTTGTGGCTGCGTTGTTTTTAATTAATTCCGTTTAGGAGCAGTTGCTGCTGGATAATTGGTGTTTGATGGTGGTGGTGCTGATAGAGGTGCTTGTTGCTGTGTTATGGAACGTATTGACATTGTATTTGTAGAGGAGAGATATACAATTGTTTCGATTGGATTTTGTTTAGAAATTTTAATCACTTATTTCTCAATTACTGGTTACTGTGGCGATATTTTTAATTTGTGGTTAGCTATTAACTTAATTAATTCAAATTCGCGCACTTAAGTGCTTTCTGTAAGCAAAATACTGTTTAAAAGAATGCCGAATACGGACGATTTAAATTTGCGTCTATTCTTTGTGACACACACAATATTAGAATGTAAGTTAAGTTACAAAAAATGTTTGGGATCTTTAAAGCGTCTTGCGAAAATTATGGCCGACGGAAAATGTCTGGCAATGATCAATATTATTTTCTAATAATATTTTATAGAACATGTATAAAAATCAGCCATTAGAATTTAAGTTAAGTTAACAATATTTTTAGTTACCTTTCTCACCAGGTACCAGTGAATTGTCCATCTTTACAACTTATTAGGTACGAGTATGCTGGCATTTAATGCACATGCAAGGACTACTTGAAGCCCTACATTTTGTCCTTTAGAAAATAAGTTATGTCTGGGGGCACTGGGCTCTTGGACTATAAGGGTTGTTAATATATATCAAGAATAAAATTGGATCAAGAACAGCACCTTGAGGTACTCCAATATTAATACTTAAACTTTCACTAAAAGTTTCCCCTATTTTTACACATTGTTTTCTGCATTCAAGGAATGAAGCTAACCATTTCAACATAAAACCTCTGAAACCAACTTTTTCTAATTTTCTTAACAATAAGTTATGATCTACGTTATCAAAGGCTTTTGTTATATCAATATACAAAGCAGCAGTAGGTTTTTTGATATCTAGATTCTCATATCGGAAATCCATATTGTTTTGGACTAAAAACGAAATCTTCTCTAAATAGGGTACAATTCTTATTTTTACCACTTTTTCAAAAATCTTGAAAAAAACTGAGAGGAGTGAGATGGGTCTTTAGTTCTTGATACAGTTTCTATCACCTTTTTTAAAGATGGTTATTACTTCTGCAAATTTTAAGTTAGTTGTAAATTGACCATGGAAGATACTTATATTGAAGGTACGTATTAAAACATCAACTAAATTTAAGCAAACTTTTTTGAGAAAGTTATTTGAAATACTATTTTTTGTAGATGAACCCGAATTATCCAATGCCATTACAGTTTTGTAAACCTCAAAAGATGAGATTGGATCAAAGAAAAACTGTTTGAATAAAAACCTTCATTAAAACAAGTATATGAGCAAGTAGTATTGTTTATTACAGCTTCAGAAAGTGTATCGAAAGGTATTTTGGTAAAAAAATTCATTAAATAATTTAGCAATTTCAGAAGGGTCTACAACCTTCGAAATTCCATCCATCAATTTTACTGGAGAACCAGAAGATACATTTCTATCAAACAAATTATTTACTATCATCTATTCCTTTCTTAAATTACCTCGGGCATTATGAAATTTATTAAATTTATTAATAATTTTCTTTGCACACGGGTACCGCGCAACATAAATCTCCTTGCATAAAAGCTCATAATTCGTTCGAAAATTAATGTTGTTAGTTTGTTTTTTGCACTTTAATCTTAATATATTTTAATTGTTTATAAATTTTAAAAGGTGGGTGGACATCCATGGCTTTAGTTTTTTTAAATTTGTTCTTTTGGAAACCAAATTTTTTTGAGTTTTGAAGAACATGGCAATTCAGTATTTAAAAAAATATTATCACAAGCTAAAGAGGGGTCAGATTCAAAATGTACCTCTAACCAACTTTCTTGAATTAAGAGCGAATTCAGTAGATTGAAATTCGTTTTAGAGTTAAAAGAAACTTCTCTTACCGCTCGGGACTTTTTTGTTGTCATAAAGTCAAAAAACTAGCAAGTCGTACAGTGGTCTGAAATTTAACTCAGAATTTGAGCTAATGAGAGATATATTAGCCTTGAAGTCTTGCATAAATATGATCAATGCTGGTCTTTGACGACAGGGTTATTCTAGTAGGCTGGTTGATACATGATTCAAATCCATTAGATGACATCTACGATTTGTGGTTTACCACAAACGAGGTTTCATTTAAGATATTAAGCTTATGTCACCTACTGAAAATAGATTCTTTGCATTTTGATTACTTAAAGTGTTAGAAAGCTATACAATAAAAACATCTTCACTAATAAAATTAAATCTGTAAAGACATATAAACACTAATTTCGTTGACTTAATAGTAAGAGAAATCATTATCATATCACATCTTAATAAATCCAAGCTTGAATACTAGAAATCCATATTTCAGTTAGAAAAATTATATCTGCTTTATTAACAAATGGTTCAAAGTAAATCAAAAATAAATGAAAATTCTTTTTCAGGCTTCGAATGTTTTGTTGAACTATAAAAAAAATATCTTTGTAATTACAATACAACACTGCGAACAATGTATAACCGGAAATATTAAAAAACTGTTTTTCATGCTCAGAAATCCATATTTGAGTTAGAAAAATTATATCTCCTTTATTAACAAATGATTCAAAGTTAATCATCAAAATTCTTTCTCAGGCTTCGAATGTTTTGTTGAACTATACAAAAATTATCTTTGTAATTATCAGAATTAAAAACACTTTTATGAAACTCTCTATCAAATCAGCAAAAAGGAGTAATTAATGAAAAAATATTTAAGTCTTTATTAAACTTATTTTCCATAGTTAAATTATTTTGTTTAGATCTTCAAATGATGAAATGCGAATAATTTTAGTTCCTTCGTGCTTTTTCATTAAAATTACTCCTCTTTTGATCCATAAATATGCATAGTTGTTTTCTTTTTTAAACTATCTAGCTTTGTTAAACATAAATCTATTTAAGCTTGTAAGAGTTTCATTAATAAATATTGGTTTCTTTTCATAATGTTCACCAAAAATACAAAATGTAACGTGTTTTTTTACGCTGATTAGAGATTACCTTTTCCTTGCAATCCATAGATTTAAATTTAACACAGACGATGTTTATAGTTTTTGTTGCCACAGATGTATTGGTTTTGTTTGTTCTATTTTTTGCATGCACCTTGTTTTTAATCTGTTTCACATAAAACAATGCTTGATATCAAAAGCATTGAAACTCGCATTCAAGCCTTCTGCAATTAGCTTCACTGCCGACGGCAATGCACTTTTTTGGTCTACATCTGGTATACCAACGATGTCAATACATTTGCTTAGTGATTTTTGTTGCAAAGAATTCACTTTGTTTTGCATATTATCAACCTTGGTTTTCAAGCTGCGATTCTCTTCTTGAAGCACATTGACAAGAGATAATGCATTTCGATTCATTTCCTTAAGAGAGATGATTTCTTTGTTCATAGACAAAATTTATCTATATACAACTTCCAGAGTGATTGCTTGGATGGGATCGGTAGCAGTATAGGTTGAAAGGGATTTGCCTCATTGGTAATAATCGGGTGTTGTAGTGTAAATGACTTTCGTGATGGTGGCGTAGAGTAATTGGTACTTGTAACAGAACCGGTGGTTGCCCCCTACCTTCTATACCACCATTACGACCTTACGTTTGCCGGCACATACGGCCGATCAAGGCAGCAGGAAGTAGAGGGTGTCCAAGCTACGAATGCTGGCATGCTTGTATATTTAGCTTAGCTCGTGGGCGGGGTGGGTTCTTGCGCCCGGACTGTGTTACTATTTAATGCCAAAAAAATAAGACTGATATCGTGGTTCGATGTTAGGGACCCTATGTATGGATTGAGGGGAAGAGTTTGTGGTCCTGAAGTGGGAGAGGGTCTAAGATGACATGGACCCTCAGATGATTTGCCCACCCTTGTATCATCATGATACCACCATGGCTGATGCATCCTCTATATTGGCATCAGCCCCTAACCCTGTCTTATACTTCGCTAATATGTCTTCATCCTCGCATGGGCTGGCCACCTCCACCTAAAATCTTCCTTTTATGCTTCCATGGTAACTAATAAGAAATTAATCCTGAAAACCCAAAATAAAACTTCCCATAACTGCAAGGAAAATAAACTTCCCATTACCGATGTGGTTGACTTAACATTAGGTTAGAGTGAGAGAAAAAAAGTGTAATCACAAAAGAAAAAAATCTTAAATTCGATAGGTATTCAACAGTAAATGTATCGATTAATTTTTGAAAATAAAAGAAAATTAATTTAATATGAAATATTATTTCAGTATTTTTATAATAATTATTTAAAAAAATCTTTAAATTATATTAAAACCAAAAAAATAATCCTTATAAAAGAAAGGATATTCAAAACAAACAAAAAAATTAATATATATATATATATATATATATATAATCATAGGTCGGCAACTCTGCTTATTTTCAATAAAATTTAAAATAAAAAAAAAATTATCCAAAAAGAAAAAAAAACTTGAATTATTGAATTTCAAAATTATGTACACCTAGATTATTCGTATCAAAAATGTGAGAAATGTTGAATAGGGGAAAAATGGAAATTGATATATACTGCTCCGCAAGGTAGTGCACCACTTTGAGGATTGTACCTTCCTTTTTTTTATATTCACTAGATTTTAATATTATTATTTTTGAAGTGAAACTTCTTTACGGGGGGTAAAAAATTTCCATGCAATGGCAGCCATGCAACGGAAACGGCAACTGCAGTGATGGTACACGTAGGGAAAAATTCCTACACTACAAAAAAATATTTTTTTTCTCACACCAGGCCCTAAGCCATACATAATATATTATTATGTATATCCCAAAACGTTTTCTTCGTAAAAATGTTTACACTTACCCTTGATGAGTTTTCTATTTTGTTTCTATCTTAGATGACCTCTCGTAGCAAATTAACTTTCAGCCAATTCTCGATTTAACTATGCTTGGTTGATCACAACACACAAAATATGTAATTACTTTTGACAATGCATTTATATGTACTACGTTGATTAAACTCTTAAGTGAAAATTGAAAATTAAAGCAAATCGAAATTAAACCTAAACATAATTTGGTACTTACTTTGTGGATTTTATAGGTGTAGGGATAAAATTAATCAAGTAGGGATTTTTTGTGTAAAAGATAGGGAATTTCTTTTTTTCCATGAAAATCACTATGTAAATGTCATTACATTTTGCAACCTATTTCTTTAAATTTTTTTTTTAAAACAACAAGCCCTATTCCAAATATCACTTGGAACTTTATAAATTTTATTAATTTTATTTTTTCATTACTAACTATTATTAAAATGAAAAAAAAAACTAACTCGATTTGACAACAATTCAATACAAAATAATCGTAGACCAGTAATACAAAGTCCGCTGTCAAATCAGAAACCATGCATTTATAAGAATTGTTTATTCTTTAAACACAATGGATGTGATAAGGGGGGTTTGCATTCTCAAATATGCTGGACAAGCAGGGATTGATGATATTCGATGGATTGAAGCCATTTTGCGTTCACATTTATCAAAAAGGCTGTCAAACATTAGTTTTTATTTATTTATTTATTTATTTAATTTAGTTTAGTATTTAGTTCTCTTTAGAATTTTGACCATGGCGGACGTTTTAATTGCAGCTCTTGTAATTGATCCAATTTTAGAAGATGAAGAACATAAAGAAAAAAGGCTGGTTAAAAAAACGTGCAAAATTTTCTTCGTTTAATTTATTGGACTGTTTAGTTTTGTTTTTAAAAATTCACTTTTAATTTGCCATGTCCTTGGTAAACCCTGATATAATTCAAAAAAATCTCTCCAAAATTCGGAATTTCCGCTTACAGACATTTTTCTTTTTTCTCTTTTCGTTTGATGCGCACAGGTTGACAACATTTTTCAGAATAAAATTTCCTACTGGCTTGACAAGCATGTGTTCATATTCCACACAACATATATGTCAAGCCAGCAAAATATCAAAATATTTTGATATCAATCCAACATGCTTGACAAACCGTTTGCTGAAGCGCTCACATTTTCAAATTCGAGTCAACCAAACCATGCTTGTCCAGCATGAATCAGAGAAAACAAGTTTACGACACTTCTTTGTTATTTTGGCCATTATTTCAGACACTACTACTAAACTGAAATTTAATTCTTCTCCAAGAAGCGCTAAGCCCTTTATGTATTTTAGAAAAGGTATAATCTGTTTCATCTGCACAATTTATGTGGCATGTCATGAAACGTCAAATTTTATTTCTCCGTTTATTTCTTTTGAGAAGACAAGAAATAAATACATATTCTTATGTCTAAAAATAAAAAAAAATCCAGACATAAGGGGCCTCCGCAAGAAATATTGACTACATGACACATTTTTTGCAATCATCTATTTCAAGTCTAGGCCTAGGGTTAAGGAGTTCTTATTTAAATTAGTGTCAAACCATGAATTAAAAAAAAAACATTACGACACTTCTTTTTTTGTCTTACTTTATTGACGTCACATGTGAAAAACACATCTGGAAATTGGTATTTCATGTGTATACGTATATATCATTTTCAATTATGTTGTTTGAAAAAAAATTATTTATAAAATTTTATCATTAAATGCATTTTATTAGTAGCTGTTTTTGTGTTTCATTTTGATTAAAAAAATTGCTGAAGCTGAAAGTATGAGTGTTCTTGGTTATTTATGGTGAAACATCAAGTTCTTTATTTGTTTTAAGTACTTTGGAATTCCAAAACAGAATGTTTTGAAACTGATCCTTTCAAAAATCAAGCTTTTAATTCACAAAAAATCATATTTGAGGCTAAGTGAATAGTTTAAATAAAGTGTTGTCAACTACGTTATAGAGGAAAAATTAGGCTTTCATTCAGTGCCGATTTTATATAAATTTGTCAGCCATAAAGTTATTTTAAGACTTTTCAATTTAAACAAAAAAAAAAACGTTTTTTTTTTCTTAAAAGTGGTCGGGCGACAAGTTATTCCCTAAAAAATTTGGCCCGACCACCGGATTTGTCAAGAGGGCAGTCTAATCTTTCGTTTGATACCAATATTACCCACTCTCCCGATGAGATAGCTTTTCATAAAAAAAACGGTTTTTTGAAATGGTCGGTCAAGCATTTATTCCCTAATTTTTTTCGCCCGACCAATGGTTTTAAATTCTGCATGCAAAACTCCTACTATTAGTAAAAAGTGTTTTCACTGCCCCCATAAGATAGGTAGTCATCGAAAAATCGGTACCGGAAGTGACCCTCTCACGCCTAAATTTCCCGGAAAATGTTTGCCCGACCAGTGGTTTTTACCTATCATTTCCACTCTCCCGATGATATAGGTAATCTTACGGCCGCCTCCCGTACTAGTAGTGCAAGATAGTTGACGTGATTAAAATGTTTCATAACACACCTTTTTAGAGGACATTTTGGATCTAAAAAAACCCTAGAGAAAATAAGCAAACTCTTTTACTGGGTCGGCGCAGGTAAGGACGTGGCTGTTTATTGCAAAGTTTGTGACACATGTGCGTCTAAGCAAGGCCCGAAAAGCAAAACAAAAGCTGAGCTGAAACTTTATTTATCTAGCGAGCCGTTTCAGCGTGTAGCAGTTGACATTTTCTACCAAAAATGGAAACAAGTATGTTCTGGTGCTTATGGATTATTTCACGAAGTGGGTTGAGGTATTTGCGCTCGCTGATCAGACAGCTGGCACTGTAGCAAGACAATTGGTAGATGAGGTGTTTTCTCGTTTTGGTGTGCCACGGGAACTACATTCCGACCACGGAAGGAATTTCGAGGCTGGGCTTTTCCAAGATGTTATGCGTATAATGGGAATCCATAAAACAAGAACTACACCTTTACATCCTTAGTCGGATGGTCTTGTGGAACGAATGAACCGGACGATATTGCAATTTTTATCGAAATTTGTCAATGAAAAACAGGATCATTTGGATGAATACCTGTCCTTATTTGCCTTATTGGCTTATCGAGCCGCTCCTCAAGAAACCATCAAACAATCTCCATTTTTGATGCTCTTCTGAAGAGAGATGAGGCTACCTCCTGACCTGCTTTTTGGAACAATACCAGGAAAACTTTCTGCAAGCGATTATGCAATAGCACTGCCCGAACAATTGGGGGAGATACATGAAAAAGCTAGACACCAGATGCATCTAGCCGCTGCAAAAATTAAGTCCAGGTATGACTTATCTTCAAATATTGTTCGATTTCAGGTTGGGCAATTTGTGTGGTTCCATAACCCTAAGCGCAGAGTTCGTGTTTGTCCAAAATTACAGTCGGATTGGGAGGGACCCTATCGGATTATGGAATTAATCACAAATGTTTGCCCCAAGTTCCAAAATTGCCCCGGAGTAAGCCATAGATCGTCCACATTGACCGCTTAGCCACTTCCCAAGGAACCAATTTCAGTCCATGGGAGCTTTGGGAGAAAGCTCCTGCTCAGCACGCTCCAGGCCAAGAAGGGGGGAGTGTAACACAAGCTACTTTCTGAACACCCCTCGAGCTGTAAGCCACCAGAAATACAGTCGTCTCCTTTACCAGCTATGTAGTCGTCCCACATAATAAAAGAAATGTCAGAGTCATTTCTTTTATAAAGGAGATAACCAAAAAAAAAGATAAGAAAGAAAGCCACGAGGTTGTAAAAAGAAAAAAATAAAGTTTAATTTTTTTTCCGAGTATTTGGCTTGTTTCTCTTGGTTTATTTTCAGGTTCTTACTATCCCAGGGTTAAATAACCCTATACTTTTGTAATAATACAGTTTGGTTTTGATTGAATGTTGTAAAGAGCTTGTGTTGGCACTATTTATTCGGCGATAGGTAGTTCAATACAGTTATCCAGCATTTCCTCTGCGCATTTGAAGTACGTCTGTGAATCAAAGTGAATACCTAGTACTTTAGTTGGAATGTTTTGAACAGTGTATATGGAGTTACTGATTTTTGTTGGTACTGACGTTGCTTTTATTAATTCATAAGGTTTGGTTTCGTAAATTGGAATCATCTTTATAACTAAAATGTTTTCCATATTTGCATTGATTATTGTTTGACTGGACATCAGGTGCTGGAGTTTTAGTGTGGGCGGTTAAGTTTCTTCAGTTGTGGTAAATACATTGGTTAAGTCATTTATATGTTGGCACTGCCAGTTGCTCGTTTTTTTAGAAACCAATTGACATATGCAGTCATATTTATCAGCAACATCATCTAAATAATTTTTCTCTTGTTGGTACATGCTCAGGTATTTCGTCTGTAAAACTTCTGAATCGCTGCTCGATTCTAGTGTTTGTGTCGTTTAGAGTTTTTACTGCCTTTAGCATTAATGTTCCTTGATGTGATACCGTATTGATAAGGGTTTGTTGGTTGGTTGATAAGTTGTCTATGTCATGTTATACTTCTTCATTGACTCCAAACATTGCAGTAGGAACTGTTCCTAATACACCACTCCGTGATCTTGACCGTAAAAATTAAATTGATTCAATCCGATGAGTAATGCCTGTGCTTATAGCTTGTAAGTGGTGATTGAGTTTGTCGCATTGTATTTCTGCGCGTATGTATCTTCCTTTAATGCAAAGCGATTCCATCCTTTTGGTTGTTGCTGTAACTTGCTGTTTGTCCTGTGAAAATTCTGTAGTTGAAATACTGATTTCAATACGTAGTGTTCCTCTGCTTAAAAACCCATGTTATAAATTTTCTACATATAGTCCTCCATTTATGTTCGTATTGTTAACCAGAGCTTAATTATTTGACATGTTTATAAAACACGCGATCATTACGCTTAATATTATTGCTGGCAATGTTGCAATACCTAATCAATTTGTTACAATCTTAGGATTTTTGTTTTTTCTGGGACGTTCTGCTTCGACTTCTTGCGATTGATATTTCCTTTTAAGCGCCCCTTTTGACATCTCTTCGTCAGTTTCTTCTACTGGTAATGGACATAGTTTTACCACTGGTCGTTTGGTTATATTACCATTTAGCTTGATGGTGGCCACTCTAACAAGTCCGTCTTCAGGGTGGACTTCCAAGATGCGTGCTAAGAGCCATTTGGTTTGTGGTGTGATTTCTTTCTGAACGAGAACTAGTTGTCCAGGTTGTAGATTTTTCTTTGATAATATCCATTTTGGTCGCTCTTGAAGCCTTGTTAGGTATTCTTCCTTCCACCTAATCCAGAATTAGGTTGCAAGGCGTTGGGTCAGTTGCCATCTCTTGAGAAGTTTTAAGTTGTCTGGAACTGCATCCTGTACTGCAAACATGGAATTTCCAGTGAGAAAGTTTCCAGATGTCAAAGGCAGAACATCATTAATATCGTTACTGATTGGTGCTAATGGTCGACTGTTTAAACAAGCCTCAATTTGTGCTAGCAATGTGTACATCTCTTCTATGTTTAATAAACTTTCACCAAGTGTTTTACCAGATGTCTTTTGGTAGATTTGGCTACCGCTTCCCAGAGTCCTCCAAAGTGTGGACTGCTTGGAGGTATATGGTGCCATGTGATGTTGTCACTATCCAGGCTTGTATTTCGTATGTCATTCTTTCGAATGCATTTTGAAGCTCTTTGTTCGCTTCAACGAAATTTGTACCACAGTCACTGTAAATTGCCTTACACTTGCCCGATGCAAGCTGCTGAAGTTAAGTCACTCACAAGTTTCAGATGAATTGCTTTGGTTGCCAAACATATGAACACAGATATGTATGATTTGGTAGTTTTTGTTCACCTTCCAGTTGAACATTTAATCTTAATGGGCCTGCAAAATCTAGTCCCGTATTCCAAAAGGGGCGATTTAGCGTTGCGCGATGTGTCGGTAGATTTCCCATTAATTGCTGTTGATTTGTTTTTGTATTGAGTTTGAAGCAAGTGATACACTTATGAATACATAGTGTTACTAACTTGTTTGCGTTTAAGATCCAAAACTCCTTTCTTATTGTATTAAGTGTAAGCTGTTGCGAACCGTGGAGTTTTTAGATGAAAGTGCGATACTATTAGCTTAGATAGTGGACAATCGTTGCTTATTATGATTATGATTCTCTGCGTCAGTCAGTTCCGCCTTGTTAAGCCTTCCGCCCACCCTGAGGACTTTATTAGTGTCCAAATATGGACAGAGCTGCAGTATCCTTGATTTTTTATCAATTGGTTTCCCTGCTAATAGGGATTGTATCTCGAGCGAGAAAGATCGTTCTTGTGATATTTTGATGCAACTAATTTTAGATTGTTGTAGCTCATCTATTGTTAACCAATTTGAAGTGTATATCTTGCGGCATTCATGGGGAGGCAGCATTGTCTTACAATATGCTATCACTCTTATTAGCTTTGAGAAATTTGAAAATCTTTCAAGTATGTTTTCTTCGGTTATAATGTGGTATGCCTTTACTTTCTTCTCTAAAGTTGTGTCCATTATTGGAGGCTGTTTTGGATAGTCCATGAATTGTCGTAAAATGATTCGTGGTCTATTCCACCACAGGCTGTGATCTTTAAGAGCTTGTGGACAAAGCCCTCTGGCGGCACAATCTGCCGGGTTTTTATTTGTTGGTATGTGATACCCCTGGCTGCATTTGCTGTTTCCATGTATTTGGCTAACTCTGTTCGCCACGTATGTATTCCGTCGGCCTGGATGCTTGGGTTTCTGCTGGAGTGTTAAGAGCCGATTTGATGTGTTGCATTAATTTAACTAATAAGACTGCGCTATTCAGCTCTAATCGTGGATTTGTTTGAACACGTATGGGTGCTACACTCGTTTAGGAGCTTAGTAGCCAAGGTTGTTGCATGAAAATTTTGTTGCGTACGACAATGGTTTGCAGCCATCCCACCTGATCAAAGAGGCGACCATAAAGGAAGCTATGGTACGTTTCTTTACTTCTTGTTCCTTGGTTTCCCAACCAACAGCACTAAAGATGAATTGATCTTCTCGAGGGATCCAGTGGAGCCCAAGTGTTTTTGTTGCGCCTTCCACCTCATCGAAAGTGTAGCCTATTCCTCGATGTGTTTCTGGTATTTTGCGTAGAACTTCTTGATGATTGTTGTTCCATTTGCGAAGGTTGAAGCCTACCTTATCTAAGAGTTGCGATAGTTCGAAGTATAAAGCTTTTGCTTCCGCAATGGTGTCTGTGCCTGTCAGGAGATCGTCTACATAAAAGTTGTTTGTCAGGTGAGTTGATGCTGAAGGGTATGCCTTTCCTTCATCCTTTGCTAGTTGCTGCAGTATACGAATGACTTGAAATGGAGCGTTGGCAGTTCGAAAAGTCAGCGTCTTTAATCGATATTTTCTGATAGTGTCTGATTTGTTTGGACGCCTAAGGATACGCTGGAAGTCTGAATCGTCCCTTTTAACTGCTATATGCCTGTACATTTTCTCAATATCTGCTGTGACGACGCCTGGGTACATTCTCCATCGTAAGATCAGGATAGTGAGTGTGTCTTGAATGGTTGGGCCGACCATCAGGCAGTCATTGAGTGATTTTCCTGAAGCCGTTTTTGCTGAGGCATTAAATGTAATGCGATTTTGAGTAATTCGTCCTAGGGTTAGAGTCACTATTCGGATCTCCTTACTAGACCATTTTTGCTTGATATCCAATGAGATTTGCCCAGAACTTCGGTTCGTAGAGCTTCCTAGTCCCTTGATTATGACGTTTGCTGGTTATCGCTTGAATCCTACTAATTGGGCGCAGTGTTTAGTAATGAAAGAATTTTGTGACCCTCGATCAATTAGTGCTCTTAACTATATGAATTCTCCTCCTGCATTCTTCACTTGGATAATCGCCGTTGCCAATAGGATGTCCTGGTAGTGGATTTAACTTGCGAATTGAAAGTTTTTGTGGTGTTGTCTTTAATTTCGGATTGATATGTGTTCATATGCAGCAAGGAGTGGTGTTTTTTGGAACATATCTTGTATGTGAGTCCGGTTTTGCACTCAAAGCCTCGGTGATTGCCCATGCAATTGAAACATAGATTTTTTGCTTTGTCGTTTGAACTTCAGCTTTCAGAAATTGACGGCAATTTAGGATGAAGTGGTTCCCTTTGCACATTTCACATTTACAATCTGATTGTATGAGTAGGCTTGTGTTCTGAAGTTTCTTAACTCGAAACTGCTTCCAATGATCGGAACTTCTTTGAGAAAAACTCAGAAAAATCTATCCATGTGGGTAATTCATTTTGGGATCCGCATAGCAATTCCCATTCTTTCCTGGCTTCAAATTCTAACTTCTGGGAGGCCTGTATACTATAACTGGGTCCCAGGATTTGATGTCGGTGTCCAGAGCCTTTATCCCAATGAGAGTTTCGTTTGTAGTATCCAAAATCCTCTTATAATTGCACGCTGTTTCACTCTTGGCAATCGGAATGTTGATGAATACTTGAAGGTGGGACGCTATAATCGTCTTCTTGTTGTTGTATCGTTCAAATAACATTTTCCAGGCACTCTGGTAATTACTTGCGGTCACCCGCAGATTTCCGATGAGCCGCCGAGCTTCGCCTCTAGTGGATGTCACCAGATATTGAATTTTTTGCATCTCATGGAGCTGTTTATTCTCATGGACTAGGGTTTTGAACATCTCATAAAAATTTACTCATTTTAGGTAATCCCCATCGCCATTTAGGCGCTGAAGCGGCTACGACTTTTTCTTGGAGTAGCTGCTGGCGTTGAAGCGGCTACGACTTTTCTTGGAGTAACTGCTGGCGTTTAAGAGAGTATGATTTTTCTTGGAGTAGCTGCTAGCGTTGAAGCGGCTACAACACCCATGCATGTCTTCACAGTTCTTCCAGCCTTTTTTTAACTTATCTAGACGAACTTCAAAATATTGCAGCTTATACCTTTCCTTTGAGTCCTTTCCGAAGTTCGTCTTCAGCCGTTCGATGGTGTCAACATTTAATTTTTGAAGTGTTTCATCCGAAGGTGCTGCCATGGTTTTTTTTAATGAATCAGAAGGGGCTGAGACTTTTCTTGTAGTACCTGCTGGCGTTGAAGCGGCTACGACTTTTTCTTGGAGTAGGTGCTGGCGTTGAAGCGGCTACGACTTTTCTTGGAGTAGCTGCTGGCGTTTAAGAGACTATGACTTCATCTTGGAGTAGCTGCTGGCGTTGTAGAGACTACGACTTTTGTTGGAGTAGCTGCTAGCGTTGAAGCGGCTACGAGTTATTCTTGGAGTAGCTGCTGGCGTTGAAGCGGCTGCGACTTTTCTTGGAGTAGCTGTTGGCGTTGTAGAGACTATGACTTCTTCTTGGAGTAGCTGCTGGCGCTGCAGCGGCTACGACTTATTCTTGGAGTAGCTGCTGGCGTTGAAGCGGCTACGATTTATTTTTGGAGTAGCTGCTGGCTTTGAAGCGGCTACGACTTCTTGCTTTGCGACTTTTGCTTGGAATAAATATTCGGCTCGAAGGACCAATGTTTTAGTTGATAAAAATCCTTAAGATAATTATCTAAATTTGCTGTTTGCTTCAGAAAAATCCTTGGGATAGTTCTGACCCAAATCCGGTTCTAATCCAATGAAAAATCTTCTGTGGTTCTTGGGAAAAGACAATTTAATTATATTTTACTAGTATTTTTATACCTTAACTTTACACAGAATTCTTAACTTATTTCTTATTGCCTAATCAACTATTTATTTCTTAACCTACTTATTATTATTTTATTAATCACTATTTTCTTAACCTACTTATAATTATTTATTACTCAACATTTCTTAGCCTACTTATTGTTACTTCATATTAATCAATATTTTCGTCGTCGAATATTGCTGACGACGTTACTTTAATTAACTGTATGGAATGACATATAATTCTGAATGCACTTTAATTATATGTATAGAAATATGCATAATTCTGAATGCACTTTAATTACATGTATGGAATGATGACACATAATTCTGATTCAGAAGCGAATTATGTGTCGCGGTCGCTGTCGGTTGCTGCACCTCACCTATATGTAAGGGGTTTTCCAATAAGAGGTGTTATTTTGAATAGCCCGCTAATTCGGTAGCTGTCACTTTTGAAGCTGTCATTTTTTGACATTTGACAAGTAGAAACTACGCTATTAATAAAAATGGAACGATACACGCTTCAACAACGCATTTCTTTTTTTTGAATATCAAAATAACACCTCTTATTGGAAAACCCTATATGTACATAGGTATATTGTTTTTTCTTTGTATCTGCACATCTGACGATACAGTTATCGGATAAGAAAGGAATTGATCAATGGAAACGAATTGTATTAAATAAGATACGATCCACTTCAACATGCTTGAATGAAAACCTATTTCAATTTTTTTAATCAAAATTGAGTGACTTACTCTGTCAAACGCCTTAGCAAAATCGGTGTAAATAACATCGATTTGGTAACTTTGCTCGAGTTTGTTAAGGATAAAATTTGAGAAAATTGAAAGATTGGTGGTTGTTGACCTTCCTGCTACAAAGTCATGTTGAAATGGTGAAATATATTCCTTTCGTAAAAACGACAATTTAGCATAAATAATTTTTTCGAAGAGTTTAGGTATTGTCGAAAGCTTACAAATAGGACGATAATTCGAAATATCTTGTTTAGGACCAGATTTATGGATTGGAATAATAAAGGATTTTTTCCAATCACATATAAATTCACCTTTTGCCAGAGAACTATTAAAAATGTGTAGCAGGGGCTCAGAGAAAGCGGTTGTACATTTGTTTAAGAATAATTGGGGGAACATTATCAGGACCTTTATCATAATTTTAATTCAAAATAGCATCTTCATCTTCCGAAAAATTTACTCTCAGCTGTCCAATATCAACTAAGAACTCATCACTTAAGAATTCCGCAATGAAATCATATTGTTGGGATGACCAACACAAGAGCATTTTTTGCATTTTTGAGCGCACACCTCCAATGTTTTGGTGATAACCTAAGAGATTATTACGTGTAATTAGATCGGAGAGTAGAAGAGAAGAATTTTGAAATGATACGGTTGATTTTCAGTTGAGAGATGGCTGATGCTGTGGTGTGGCTGTGAGAGTGGTGATGTCGGAGCTGGCGGCAATGGTGTTGATGGTGGTGGCGGTGGCAATGATAATGTTAGTGGTGGTGGCAGAAGTTGTGAAGATGAAGATGTTGATGATGATGGTGGTGTTTCTTTTTGCACAAATTTGGGTGGCGAGTCGATTTTGTTATTTTCTCTCGAGACAATTTTTTTTTATTTGAACAAAGCATGGCCATACAGATGAATCCATTAGGACAGAGATTTTAGATGATGGAGCGCTGAGTTTAAATGTTAAAAACTTAAGTTTTGATAAATCGGCATCTTTCTTAACTAAGGCATAGCATTTAAACTGATTACGTGGAATTTTAGTTATTTGTGATATGTGGTTTATGATGTCATTGGGTGTTATATCTTTCCTAAATTTTGCCATGTGAACCCATTTGTAATCAGGGAGTGCACAAAGAGAGGATAGAGAGTCAGTACCAATTATTTTTTTTACTTTAGAAGTCTTTTTATTGACAGATTTCCATTCGGATCTTTTTTCAATCACGGGGATTAAAGGGTCGATTGTTCAAGTTGGTGGTTGAGATACATCAGAATTAAGTTGAGATGAAGATGGTAAGTTTTCTGTTAATACATGGGTAGTTTCCATAGGTATGACCACTGGTAGTTCGGCTTTTTTTGATTGAGGTGTAGGAAACACCGGGTTGAGAGGGGCATGTCAGACACACTCAAAGAACTTTGGGAATTTTTTTTGGCGGTCTTGCGAGGTGGATAGTTGTTACTACTATTAGTATGTTACGATTTGAGAGCACTGAGATCATGTTTTATTTCACTTACACTTGCGATAAGCTCATGAAAATTATTTAAGAATGTAGAAAGGTTTAAATTAGCGCAATGCACTTCCAAAACAAATTTTGATTTAATAAGGACTTATACTCTTGGTCAGTTAAATCTACACAATTTTTATGAAATAGACGACCGCAGTAATAACTGCACTCAACAAATTCCGTATTTTTTGAACGTTTAATTGCGAGATTACAACTAGCACAAATCTTAGACATTTTGAGAAGTAGTGACTCTGTGAGAAGTTAGTCGAAGACTGACTGCTTTATACACACCTGTACGCGAACGTCGCTTATGAGTATGTTTGTATTTGTACTTGGTACACGCAATGAATTCGCACAGCATGCGCGCAATGGACAAAATAAGAGCCAAACATTGTGAAAAGAAATTAAAGCTCTCTTTTCTCTTTATCCTGTTTTTCACGTGTCACATATCGCATGGCATGGCATTGGCTTGGCTGGCATATCTGGTTTCTCTTATGGTAGTATCTATCTATAAGTATAAGGTACGTTTTCGTACAGGTACAGAGAATGAATCCGCACCACAGCGCACATCCACAGAAGGCTCAATGAATAATGAATACCAATTATCTTCGTAAAGTGTACTGATCCTTATTGTTTTGCACTACCGATACCGAAAACGTATGGTGGAATGAACGACTCTGGCCGATGGTGCACTGAATGTTGTTGAACACCTAACCATATAAGCTTGTACTGGCAATTATCTCTTCTCTTTCTGTTTGATATTTTTTTAATATGGGAATTTGCTTCACTTGGATTCGCTGATATTGGGAGAACACCCAAAGTGCCTGGTTAGACGAGCGTAAAAAGCACAAATAAGAAACCTTCGTACGTTTCACCCCCCAAAACCCATTTGTTTACATTGTTGTATTTGTAGCTTTGAAACTATATCCGTCAATAGATGGGAAATCGAAAAACAAAACTTCTCTTTCTGTTTGATATTTTTTTAATATGGGAATTTGCTTCACTTGGATTCGCTGATATTGGGAGAGCACCCAAAGTGCCTGGGTAGACGAGCGTAAAAAGCACAAATAAGAAACCTTCGTACGTTTCACCCCCCAAAACCCATTTGTTTACATTGTTGTATTTGTAGCTTTGAAACTATATCCGTCAATAGATGGGAAATCGAAAAACAAAACAAAAACAAATTACTAGGGCTGGGCTGTCTATGATATAGAAAGATGAACAGAAAGGATTCTAGTGTGCGTTTTTATCAATGTTTCTATTGGAAGATGAACGGAAAAGTTACTTGTGTGCGTGTTCAAGCTTGTAGGCAAATGTCAAATGAAAGCAGAGATTTCGGATCTTTATGTTATTGGCTTATGGTAAAAAGTAATCAACTTAAGAAAAAGAGCGGACGATTTTTCGAATGAAAGAAAGGGATGAAATAAAGGACTAGTTTAATCATTTTCCTCGTTTTCAGATGTAAGTATTGCGTTAAAAATCATATTTCATTCTAAAACGGTCCCGTTTGGCAGATATTTTCATTTTTATTTTGCCGCCGAAGGAGAAGGTACTATCCAATAGCTTTGTTTTCCTCGTACGATTTCCATTTCGTTGTATTTGTAACAGACTGGGTTCCTAATTTAACATCCAATTCCCTTGCATGCTCACTCGATTTGTTTTTTGTGTGTATCCACAAACCTGATTCTTTTTTACGCTCGTGTAACCACGCTCAAATGTTTGCATTTGTGTTTTTTTGATTGAGAATGAATTATGTTGCTGTCCGAAAAAGGAAAAGGAAAACCGTGCGGTTGTTGAAGTTAAACACCAATGGTTATACTAATAGAAAGATTTATAGGGGAGCATGAACTTCGGGCCTTTTTTAAAATTTTGAACGTGGAATCGATGCGTTGAAGTTATGAGAAAATCTTTGAATAAGGCAGGTAGTTGGAATACAAATAAAAATGAGAACATTGAGGGATTTGGGCAACACATGCAAAATACAGGTGATTTTGGTAGGGTGTGCGGTGAATACCAGTGCACCTAAGAATAAGCGTTACTGATTATAATTATTATTTTGGTTTAGAGTGCCGTTTCCCACATACTATGATTATCATTAAAGATGATTCCAAAAACACTTGCATTTTATATATTGTGATATATTAGTCGTGTTTAATTGGGTGAGCAGATTTGGTGTACCTCTGGAACTCCATTCGGACCAAGGGAGGAATTTAACATTTTTCAAGAGGTTTGCTCGCTTCGCATTAAAAAAACGAGGACAAAACCCTCTCGGATATGATGGTTAAACGATTTAATAGTTCCCTCAAAGAACACCTTTCCAAGGTTGTGGGCGACTACCAACGAGACTGCAAATGGCACATTCCATTATTATTATTGGCCTATAGAAATTCAGTACACAGTCAACAGGACATACACCGTCGGAAATTCTGGTAAGCAGAGGTAAACAAAATGTAGTACACTGCGACCGTTTGCATCGATATAACGGTGATGGGAATACTGGATTTGTTCTGTACGAACAATCCTAAGAAGGAGGCAATGTAACGAATTGCACTACCTGATTACTTTTTAAATCGCTAGCGGACTTTATTTTATAACAAAGTTCCTATAAACTACATAGGTGTAGACTTTCGTCGAGTAGTCATGAACACAATATTACACTTCATAATCTGCATTTCCTACAGTTAGCAAATTCTGGATCAATGTGGCGAGTGAGTTCAAGAGACATCTAGAACCAATAAAAACACGTATATTTTTCATAACTCAAGAGTAAAGTTGGTTGTATCATTTGTATTGTATTGTATTGTATTTTGTATTTATTAATTCATTTTGGTAGGTACAAAAAATTAAGTTATACTAAAGCTTAGAAGATCGAAAAAATTTACATGATAGAATTATTACAAAAGATACTAAGGCAAAATTTAAGAAAACCAGAAAAATTAAGTGAACAATTAAGTGATTTTAGTACTTACTAGTTGTTAAATAGTATTACAATCTTACAATCTTCTGAATAACACAATTTTGTATGTAACCGAAACAAAACAAATTAAGAGACACTCTTTAGCGTAGCTTAAAGCTAGAGCTAGTGGCGAATGCTCATCAAAATAGAAAGTAAAATAAATCAACATAGGTGTATGCAAGGTGAGAAGAAGGATTGAAAAAAGTAGAAATGAGAAGTCATGTGAAAAAATTGCAAACTTCTCAGAATAAGATTTTAAAAATGATGCTTGGTCTTCCGTGGCATCACTCGACTTACGATCTACATGAAAGGGCAAATGTTGAATTGGTTTCTGATAGAATCCAAAAGCTTGCATTATCATTTTTAAATCAACTTGAGTTCGCTGATAATAACCTAATAAATCAACTTTATTTCGAATACATTTTTTTATGGTTGTTCATTTGATTATTATTAATTTATTAATTTTATTTATCTTGTAATTATATATTCATTTATCTATTTGATTATTTATTTATTTATATATATTTATTTATTTATTATTTGTACGAGTATGTTTTTAAACTCATATATTATTTATTCAGTGTTTATTTGCTAATTTATGTATATATTTATGTATTTATTATTTGTATTGCAGCATTTATGTTCTGTTTTTTTTTGTATCTATTTATTTACTAATTATACATCTATTAAATTATTTATACACTTATTTATTTATTGTCTGTTTTCTACAAATCCTCAATCTTTATTTAATTCTTTTATAATCCATTCATCTATTTCGTAATACATAATATCTCCTAGTCATTTATTTTAAGTTTCGTAAGTTATAAATATATTAATGTATTTATTTTTTTTTCTTTTTTGTTTAAATAGAGGTTTTTCATCGTTTTTCCTCTAAAGAATGTTTAAAACAAATTGTTTCAAATAATAATAAATAATGTTTTAGTTGCAAGATACATTGTATCACATCTCCATAATGTAAAATGTGCGGTAACAACCCTTTGTACAAATTTATAACGAGAAGGTAAAGAATTTTTTTTTTTGTAATAAATAATTAAATTAAATAATCAAAGATAACAAGTTTTCAATTCTAATGTGATCGTGTTCATAAAGCCATGATTTAACATTATGTATGAATCAAGACAATATTTTTGGACTTCTATGAAAACAGGCAATTTGTTAAAAACTGAGGGAGCAACTATTGTAAAGAATCTTCTATCTGCATCTGCATTTTATTATAAGAATGGATGTTAACTAAATTCATAGTATTTACTCGTAAATTATGTCGTGGTTTACTTCTCGTTGAATGATATGAAGTAGTACAAATGCCTTAGAAGCAGAACTTTTAAATCCTGAAATAAAATTAAACTATTGTGAAAGCGTTGTTTTCTACAAATAATTCTAATTGAAAATAGAATTTATGAAAATCAGGAAAATCAAGGGGCCCAAAACTGAATCTAGGGGAACGCCAATACTAATATTAAATAAACTACTTAAGCTACCATTTGTTTTAACTATTTGTTTTCTATCAGATAGATAAGAAACTAACCAATTGTAGATAAACCCACGTATTTTTATGGTCTACTAAGTCAAAAGGGTTGATTAAGTCAATGAAGTTGTTTAAAGTCGAAACCTCTTTTGATTTCGACTGATGATTTGTCTTATGTCTAGAATTGCTCCTTACCTCGGGTGGGGGGTAGCAATGACAATTTAACAATCTGTTTGGCTTTCGAAATAAAAGTGACTTTATTATAAATTTGTAAGACTATTTATACTAATTAACATATGCAATTCGGCATTCATTTTTGTGGGAAAATAAATGCAATAGGAGAGGTGAGCAGCTATAAAAAGTGCTTATTTTGCAATATGGTATACTTTATTTAGGGAATAGGGTGTTTGAAATTTGGATAGGGTGTTTTGCATTTTCAGGTACATTGTAATAAAAAGTTGTTGGCTTAAACATTCTCCTCGGCGTTGAGATCGTTGAGCTCAAATTCGATGTCGTTTGGGGATCTAGTTGTTTTCCTCTTTTTTTGAGTTGGCACAGGCGATGGATCTGGATTACTTCGTTTTTGCTTGGAGCATTCTCTTATTGGGAGGAAACGACCTTTAAGTTGGTGCTTAACTTTATTGTTGGTTCTAGGCAGCAGAGACCGATTATGAGCTTCAAAAGATGTTGGTTTATGTGTTGTAGAAAGTGGTTGAATTTCAGTTGGAAGGGGACAAACTTTAGCAATTGATCGTCTTAATTCTCCTGAACTAGTTTGAATATCAACCACTCTTGCGAATTTGTCCGGTCCGCGAATGGTTCTTAGAACTCTTCCCATTAGCCATTTAAGGGGAGGTAAATTATCTTCTTTAATCAAGACTAATGTACCTGGTTGGATATCGGTTTGAGGATTTTTCCATTTATATCTTTGCTGAATTTCTTGTAAGTACTCGTTCGTCCATCTACGCCAGAACTCCCGATGAATAGCTGTTACTAGATTCCATTTAGCAATATGTGTAATCTGAGGTGCCCTTGTGCATTCTGGATCCACTACTGCAGTTAAGGGTGCTCCAATCAAAAAATGTCCAGGAGTGATGGCCTCAAGATCATTAGGGTCATTGGACATTGGAGTCAATGGTCTGGAGTTCAGAACTGCTTCGATTTGTGCAAGAGGTGTAGTTAGTTCTTCTTGAGTTAATGATGCACTTGAAAATATCCGCTTCATGTGGTGTTTGGCCGATTTCACCGCTGCCTCCCATAAACCTCCAAAGTGAGGAGAACGTGGAGGAATTGGTTTCCAGTCAATTGTTCTTCCAGCACAATATTTTTTGATAGACTCTTGTCCTTCTTCCGTAAAAACCTTTGCGTTGAGCTCGTTAAGTTCATTTCGAGCTCCAATGAAGTTTGTCGCATTGTCGGAAAATATTTTGACTGGACATCCTCGCCTGGCTATAAATCTCTTCAATGCTCCAAGAAACGGCTGAGTGGTTAAGTCAGTGACTAGTTCTAGGTGAACTGCCTTTGTTGAGAAGCATACGAAAACTGAAACGTATGCCTTGGTGGATTGCTTACCACGTATTCTATAGTGAATATATAGTGGACCAAAGAAATCGACGCCTACATGAATAAATGGTCTTGAAGGTTGGACACGTTCCGGCGGTAAATTTCCCATTAACTGCTCAATACTTTTTGGCTTGGCTTTAAAGCATTTTATGCAATTATTTACTATGGACTGTGCTAGTTGCTTTCCTCCTATTATCCAGTAAGTGTGTCTCGTAATGGAGAGTAGTGCTTGCGGACCCGCGTGCTTATTTTCTTTGTGGATCTCGGACATCAATAGTTTTGTGAAGTTATGTGTACTTGGGAGAATCATTTGATGTTTTGCTTCATATGGTAGATGAGAAGCCTCAAGTCGTCCTCCCACTCTTATAATCCTTCTGTTGTCAAGAAAGGGTGTGAGAGAGGTTATATGGCTGCTTTGAGATACACAACCATACTTAATAAGTGATTTTAAATCTTCTTGAAATGTTGTTGATTGAATGCGTTTAACAATCGTGTATGTTGCTGCTTTCATTTCTTGTGGAGAAAGAACGGTGCCCACCAGTCTGTATTTTTTGGCTCGTGTTAGGTTGCTGATGAAACGTATGATGTATGCTGTAACCCGTTGCAGAACGTTGAACGAGTTCTTGTGATTAATTCTTTCAATAAAATGAGAGTTGGTATTCGGTGTTGCTAGTAGTATAGTTTTTATAGCTTTCATCTCTAAAATGGGTCCCTCTTCTGTTCTTATTGCTTGTTTTGGCTATTCTAGCTTGGGCTTCTTCAAGAATGATGGACCTTGAAACCAAACCGTTGACTTCAAAAGTTGTTCGGGAAATAACCCTCGAGATAGAAGATCAGCTGGATTCAGCTCCGAGTTTATAAATTTCCATTGGGATCTTAGGGTTTCCTCTTGGATTATTGCTATACGATTAGCTACAAAGGTCTTCAGTGGAGATATTGTGTTTATCCAAGATAAAACAATTTGCGAATCAGTCCAGTAAGTGGTTTGTTTAACTTGTATTGGAAGGCTCTCTTTTACAAATTTCACTAGTTGAACCAATAGTTTTGCGGCACACAGTTCTAGCCGAGGAATTGTTTGTTGCTTTATCGGTGCCACTCGAGTTTTGGCACACACTAATTGTACGTGAACTTCTCCTTTAAGGTTCGTGGATTTGATATAGACCACAGATCCATAGGCCCGTTGAGAGGCATCAGAGAATGCATGAAGTTCAACCCAAGTGGCGTTGTTCACTATGATGTGTCTTGGGATTTTTAGGTTGTTCAATTTGAGAAGGTCTTTTCTAAATGTTTTCCATTTAGTGTTCATCTCCATCGGTAGCGCAGCATCCCAATCCATTTTAAAGCCCAAATTTCCTGTATGTAGATTTTCGCCAGCACAACGACTGGGCTCACTATTCCTAGTGGATCGAAAATATGAGCAGTGTCGGATAATATTGATCGTTTTGTCACCTTTGTTATTTCGTTCCAATTTGTTTTGATGAGAAATTGGTCTGAGGCTGGTAGCCAGGTTAGTCCCAAAGTTTTTATAGAACCTTCTTCTTGGTCGTGAAGAATTGTTTCAGCTTCACAATCTTCTTGTGAGATTTCTTTCAAGAGTGAAGGTGTGTTAGAGCACCATTTTCGAAGGTGGAACTTCCCTTGAGCCAAAAGTTGTATTCATTCTGACTGCTTTTGAGTAACGGTTTTTAGATTGTCGCTACCAGTTAATATGTCATCCATATATATATCTTGTTGGATAATATTTGCGCCAAGTAAATGTTGGTGATCTGCTCCTTTTGCTAAATCATGGAGACACCTTATAGCAAGATAAGGTGCCGATTTAGTACCATATGTGACAGTATTTAGTTGATACGTCTTCAGAGGTTGATTAGGATATTCCCGCCAAACTATACGCTGGAATCGTTTACTATAGTCGTTTACAAGTATTTGGCGATACATCTTGGAGATATCCGCAGTAAAGACATACTTGTGAATCCGAAATCGCAATAGAATTGAGAAGAGATCATTTTGTAATGCAGGTCCTGCATGCAAGATTTGATTGAGTGATATGTTAGTGGATGTCATTGATGATCCATCAAATACCACTCGCAATTTTGTTGAACTGCTTTCAGGACGTAAAACGCAATGATGTGGAAGAAAATATTGAGGCATTGTTCGAGGGATTTCGTTAGTTTCAATCTCTTCCATATGCCTTAATGCAATATATTCCCTCATAAATTCAATATACTGCTTTTGAATTTCCGGGTTCTTTTGAAGCCTTTTTTCTAGGCTAAAGAATCGTCGAACAGCGATTTCTCTTGACTCTCCTAGACTTTCTGGATTATTTGCGAAGGGAAGATTTACTATGTAACGCCCAGATTCCGATCTGGTGGTAGTTTTCAGGAAAATATCCTCACATTGACGTTCTTCTTTCGTAAGTCGTTTTTGGATCGTTTGTGAAGGAGTAGCTAGATTTTCTTCTAGGTTCCAGAAACGTTCAACCAGACTGTCTAGGGTAGGAAATGAAGTGTCTACTCCTATGCCGCAAAATAGTGTCGACGGATTGTTAGTGACGATCTTTCCCATAACTATCCATCCCAATAAGGTGTTTTGTAAGGTTGGGCCACTGTTGGTTAATTTTATCTGGCCCACTGAAAGAAGTTCGGGATAGAGCTCAGCTCCGATGAGAATATCAATGTCAAGTGGTTTATTGAAATCGTTATCTGCTAATTTGATGTTCTGAGGCATTTCCCAATTACTTGTGTCGATAAGTTCACTGGGTTGTTGTGTAGTTATCGTATCGAGCACAAATACTTGAATTTGTGTCTGATATCCAGTAACGCGGGATTGAAGACATATATCGACCTTTTTGCTCAATTTGATTGGTCTGTTTCCCATTCCTGAGACTTCCAGGGGTTCGTATTTTGTGAGGAGATGTAATTTTGAAGCTAGCTTCTCAGTTATGAAGCTCATTTGTGACCCGGAATCGAGCAATGCTCTTGATTTGACAGCATTATTTGTTCGATTAAGTATGTTTACTACAGCTGTTCCCAACAGTACATATTTGGATGGTTTTGTTCGGCTGGATGTAGCTGACAGGCTAGTCCTGTTGTCTATAGTCGGAGCTTGTTGCCTTTGGTTCTCTGTTACCACGTGAAGCAAGGTGTGGTGATATTGATTTCATTTAGTACAGTGCATCGCTCTACATGTTGGAGCTTGGTGTCCCAAGCGTAAGCAATTTGTACAGCGCTTAAGTGATTTAACATTTTTTAATCTCTCTTGTGGTGAGAGCTGGAGAAACTTGGGGCATAAATATATGGCATGTTTTTGTTGTCCACAAAGTAGGCATTTATTGGTTTTTGTTGTTGAAGCAAGAGCTACCTTTGTCCTTTTGTTCAGGTCGTCTGAGCATATTTTTGCCACTTTTGGTCCCAGGGCTTCCAATGATTGGAACCTTAACTCTAGAAATGACAGGAACTCGTTCAAGGCTGGTAGTGCTTTGGGTTGCTTTAGCGACTGCTCCCAAAGTGTTAAAGTATTTCTGTCCAGCTTCTTGATCAGAACACTCATAAGAAGAGGGTCCCAATTAGTAGTGTCGATGTTGAGACCCTTCAAACTGAGCATGCACTCTTGTGTAGTATCATGCAAGACCTTGATTGCCTTCGAACCTTCATTTTGTTTCACCGGTTGCATCAATAATCGTTGTACCTGTGCAGTAACAAGCAGACGGGGATTATCATACCGGTCTTTAATCACTTGCCATGCTGCACTATAGTTACTATCTGATGTTGTAAAGTGCCTTATTAGATTTTCGGCTTCACCCGTTAACGTCGTCTTCAAATAGAACAGCTTCTGACAGTTAGCTATGTCTTGTTTATCAACAAGTTCACTGAACAGATCACTGTATTGCTTCCATTTAATGTAGCTTCCGTCGAACTTGGGTAAGGTTATCTTTGGTAGTTTTAAAGTTTGGCTAGGACTACTTACTGAAGCAGAACTCATGACTGATTGTGCGGGTTGTCTGATGGATTCTTCGAGTTTGGTTGTTAATGAAATGATAAATTGTGAGACTTCATCTTCTAATTTATAAAATTCGTTTATGTTGTATCCATCCTGGGCTGGATTTTCTGAAAGCTCGTTTATCATGCGATGAATTTCTTCTAGATCCGTCCAGTAATTTTGTAGCGTATTTAATTTTACTGTACAAAAAGTAGAACTCCAAGTCTCTGTAGTTTTGAGACTGGAAAGCAACCGCTGTAGAGATTGTGCGACTGTTTTTTGTCTTCGTATAATTCTGGCGATTTCCGATATTGGGGGAATATCTACAGGTTGGATTTTGCTAATATCCGCTTTAAAGCCTGTTGGCTTTGTTGAACTAGCCGCTCCACCAGTTTGCTTATCAGGATTTCCATCTATAGGTACAATGGATTCTAGAATTTGTTTGATCTCAAGGTATGCCCTTTTTACCTTGTCATAGGTATTATTTTGTATATAAGGCGTGTCTGGTTTTACATATGCTCTTATCTGGTCATGGTTGTTCGAGAAATCCAACCAAAGACCTTCTAGAGTTTGCAATTTTTTCGCCTTATATTCTATTGTTTTACGGTCAGGGATGTCTTTACCAATGTTGGTTTTAAGCCGCAGTAGTTCGTCGGTTATAGCCTTCTGCTTAGCAACAATAGTGAATACTTGCAATTCATCCATTTCAGTAACAATGAGTTGGTTCTGATTGTTTATGTATTCTGGGATAAGGGGCACCTAGACTTGATAATGCTTATACCAATGTCAAAGTATGTGAAGATTGGTACTACTCTGGAGCACCGGAACCCTGGATACCTGGAACTCTGGATACTTGGATCTTTGGCTTGGCCTCGACAATGCTTATACCAATGTCAAAGTATATGAAGATTGGTACTACTCTGGAACACCGGAACACTGGATACCTTGAACTCTGGATACTTGGTTCTCTGGTTTGGACTCGACAATGCTTATACCAATGTCAAAGTATACGAAGATTGGTACTACTCTGGAACACCGGAACACTGGATACCTGGAACTCTGGATACTTGGATCTCTGGCTTGGACTCGACAATGCTTATACCAATATCAAAGTATATAAAGATTGGTACTACTCTGAAACACCGGAACACTGGATACCTTGAACTCTGGATACTTGGATCTCTGGTTTGGACTCGACAATGATTATACCAATATCAAAGTATATAAAGATTGGTACTACTCTGGAACACCGGAACACTGGATACCTGGAACTCTGGATACTTGGATCTCTGGCTTGGACTCGACAATGCTTATACCAATGTCAAAGTATATGAAGATTGGTACTACTCTGGAACACCGGAACACTGGATACCTGAAACTCTGGATACTTGGATCTCTGGCTTGGACTCGACAATGCTTATACCAATGTCAAAGTATATGAAGATTGGTACTACTCTGGAACACCGGAACACTGGATACCTGGAACTCTGGATACTTGGATCTCTGGCTTGGACTCGACAATGCTTATACCAATGTCAAAGTATATGAAGATTGGTACTACTCTGGAACACCGGAACACTGGATACCTGAAACTCTGGATACTTGGATCTCTGGCTTGGACTCGACAATGCTTATACCAATGTCAAAGTATATGAAGATTGGTACTACTCTGGAACACCGGAACACTGGATACCTGGAACTCTGGATACTTGGATCTCTGGCTTGGACTCGACAATGCTTATACCAATGTCAAAGTATATGAAGATTGGTACTACTCTGGAACACCGGAACACTGGATACCTGGAACTCTGGATACTTGGATCTCTGGCTTGGACTCGACAATGCTTATACCAATGTCAAAGTATATGAAGATTGGTACTACTCTGGAACACCGGAACACTGGATACCTGGAACTCTGGACACTTGGATCTCTGGCTTGGACTCGGCAATGCTTATACCAATGTCAAAGTATATGAAGATTGGTACTATTCTGGAACACTGGATACCTGGAACTCTGGATACTTGGATCTCTGGTTTGGACTCGACAATGCTTATACCAATTTCAAAGTATATGAAGATTGGTACTACTCTGGAACACCGGAACACTGGATACCTGGAACTCTGGACACTTGGATCTCTGGCTTGGACTCGGCAATGCTTATACCAATGTCAAAGTATATGAAGATTGGTACTATTCTGGAACACTGGATACCTGGAACTCTGGATACTTGGATCTCTGGTTTGGACTCGACAATGCTTATACCAATATCACGTCGGGGTCACCAATGTTTAAAGTCGAAACCTCTTTTGATTTCGACTGATGATTTGTCTTATGTCTAGAATTGCTCCTTACCTCGGGTGGGGGGTAGCAATGACAATTAAACAATCTGTTTGGCTTTCGAAATAAAAGTGACTTTATTATAAATTTGTAAGACTATTTATACTAATTAACATATGCAATTCGGCATTAATTTTTGTGGGAAGATAAATGCAATTTGATAGGCGAGCACCTTTAAAGAATGCTGAATAATTTTGTGGGAAAATAAATGCAATAGGAGAGGTGAGCAGCTATAAAAAGTGCTTATTTTGCAATATGGTATACTTTATTTAGGGAATAGGGTGTTTGAAATTTGGATAGGGTGTTTTGCATTTTCAGGTACATTGTAATAAAAAGTTGTTGGCTTAAACAGAAGTGTCCCGCTGAGAATAAATTATTGTTAATGTTTTCATAAATTTCACTACAAAATTTTAATAACGCATCTTCATTTGATCTGAGAGCTCGAAATCCGAATTGCGCTTCACTAAAGAAATTGTTTTAGTTAGAAATTTCAAAATTCTTTTTTTCATCGCCTTTTCAAAATTTGTTTAACAAACAGGTAACAGACAAATGGGTTATGCAGTTATTCATAATGCAAGGGTTAGACTTTTTGTGTATAGGAATGACCTCAGCAATTTTAAGGGAACTTGCACAGATAGCACCGTACACACTTTTATTAAAAATATCTGCAAGAACATCCACAAAGTTTTATGCAATTTGTTTAAAGATTAAACTGGAACAATTATCTTTGGTAATAGAACCAGATTTTTTAACTTTTGAATGATGAAAAGCAGTTCACCAGGTTGTATATGATCATAAAAAAGACTTTCTGTAATAATGTTATCATTAACTATACCATGAGAAAAAAAGATTCATTTCTATTCCTAAATACCTCTGTTGAAACATTTTCAGCTATAGAAATGAAAAAATTATTGAAACGATTGGCTATATAAGTAGCATCAGTAATTATAATATTGTCATTTTCTATAACTAAAGGCTTTTCAGATTGGGAATCACGATTTAAAATTTTGTTTACTACATTCCATTCACCTTTAATATTGCTTTTATTTTTTTCAAGTTCTACTAAGTAATAATTTTCTTTACAAGTTTTAATTTCTTTTGATTTTTGCATACTTTTTTGTATTCAATTCTTAACTGAGTATTATTTGGATTGTTTTTACATTTTTTACGAAGCTTATGTTTTTTGTTTACTTTATCTAAAATATACATTGTCATCCATTTCTTCAGATATTTAGACTATCAAGATAATATCCTAATTATAAAATAAAAGCCTAATTTTTCAATAAACTTGTTATAGCAAGTGAACGATCATTCTCATTATAAACACTGTCCTAGAATTCAAAACGTAAAAGCAAATTGAGTCGATCAAAATCAATTTTCTTAACTTCAACATATTTTACAGCTTTTTCTTTGTCAACCACAAAATCTAAATAATGTAAGCTAGTCTATTACGTGGCCCGGCCAAGTTGTGCCTGCTGCCAAACCACGCAACTCACAACCTACCTACAGCTGGCTGTAAGAATAAATAAAAATGTGCATCAGATTTGGCGTACCTGGTTCACTTTTGCATCTATGCGAAAGTTGGTTTTAAAGCTGCTCTAAGTGGCAATTTATTGGAAACAGGCATCCACTGTTCGCTTGTTCGACTCTTCGCCACATAATTTCCAACCTAATTCTGTACTTTTCAGTTAATAAGTGCTCTACTGAAGAATCAGGAAGTTGAAATTTGGCGAATTCGAAACAACTTTACTGTAGATTCGAATTCCATAATCTACAGACATATTCTTTGCTGGATTTGTTTTTGAGCCATATAATTGTATGTATGAACATACTTATATCCCCATGATTCATCCACCTATGTGTTGTGTTTCTTTATAGTTTTCCTTTTTGTTTTGTTTTTTTTTATGTTTATACAATTTTTCCAGGATTAGAATACCTATCCCATAAGTTCTGAAAAAGAAAGAAATAAATAAATGAAATCAATAACAAATTATCGGCAATAAAACACAACCTGAAATGTAATATTCTGTTGTGAAAATTCCATATGCATTTGCATGGGAATTTTTACATCACAAATAATTGAACACTTTCAGTCACTTCTACTTACCTTATTCTTACATTTAAATATTCAGCATAGTCTGAAAATAAATTAAGAAGCAAAAAATAACAATTAAATTAATTATAATTTATGTAATTCATATAACTAATACTTACCAAAAAGTTTTTCTTCCATCCTGTCCATTTTTTTTTATATTTGACACATTACATGTTTTTTACTTGCGACTATAGGTACTATAAGGCAAGTTATGCATTCGTCAAAAACCATATTTCCAACAATAAAACACGACATTACGATCAAAGGGAAGCCTAAAAAAGTGATCGGCAAAAAATGTATGTCTGTCTGTCAGTCTGTCAGACTGTCAGTCTGTCAGTCTGTCAATCTTTCTGTATGTATGTATAGACACCTACAGCCCATACGGGTGGGCCGAATTGCTTCAAACTTGGTATATAGAGTTTTTTAGGTACAGAGGGGAAATTGAAATTTTTTTTAGCTCAAAAAATAACGGTACCTGCCATATAACCGTTACGTTCAAACCTATTTTTCTCGGAAACGGCTCTAACGATTTTGATATAAAAAATCAGTGTGGGTTTTTAGCTACGACCGATCATATAGTTGGAAAAAAATTAGAGAAATATCTAAAAACGGTACTTTCCATAGGACAGTTTTGTTTGCTTTCGACTATCTCATAAATAGCTTAACCCATTCTTTCGAAATTTCACAAAAATATAGGTTTAGGTTGCCCAAATTATACCGCGTACCAATATTTTTAATTAATATTTTTTGTATTTTTAAAATCATTTTTAAGAAAAAAATTTAAAAAAATTATTTTTCGAAAATTGCTCATTCATTTTTTTTTCAAAAATTATATTTATTTGTATTTTCTGAATACCTATGAAATGGCGTTTTTGATTTTTTTTTTAATATTTTCAAAAAGTTTAAAAAAAAAACGCTCCACAGATTTTTAAATTTTTTTTCATAAATTCAAATTTATCCAAGAAATAAAATGGCGTACTTTTTTTGAGATCAAATTAGTTTAAGTATTTATTTCAGATTTTTGAATTATTTTTTCTTTAATTAAACAAATTTAATCTTTTGTTTTTAAGTTTATATTATTAAATATTTAATATTGTTATACCAATTTATTTTAGAACAAAATTAATGAAATTTTGAATATGCATATACAAAATTGAGTTAAAAATGACTTAAAAAATATATTTAGATTTTTAATAGAAATCTTTTGCATACGATGTGATCGAACATAAGAGCAAGTTCGTGCGATCCAGTCGTGTATTTTATTTCTAATTAAAATTAATTTTTAAAACATTTTTTTTCAAAAATCAATGTTTTTAACACTAATCAAAAAAATAATTTTAAATTTAATAATAGCATGTATATTAATAAACTCTAAAAAAGTGCATACCAAAATTCCAAAGAAATTGGTTTTCAAAAAACTAAAAATAAAAAACAGGATTTAGAAAATCTTCATTGATACGTGGCATCTAATGGTTTTCTTCGAAAAACCGATTTAAGTGATGGTTTTGGCCGTTTTATAAATATTATATTTACATATTATTTTTGTTTTTGTTTTTGTGGACTGTGTGGATTAACTATCGTGCCCGGGCGAAACGCATTTTGGACTATAGGTCACAAAATATTTCAGATAGCCATTATATTCCCTGTGTAGAAGAGATTTTCCACAAGCTAAAGTCAGGTATTTATTTTACAATGATTGATCTCAGTACCGCATACTGTCAAATGCCTCTGGATGAGGAATCAAGGCAGTATACGGTTATCAATACAGATTTTGGAGTATTTAAACAGCTTAGGTTGCCGAATGGAGTTTCTAGTGCTCCTTGCATGTTTCAAAAGTTGACGATCAATTGATCGCTGGGACGAATCATTATGCTGTTAATAAAGAACATGCTGAAAACGTCAAAAACTTTTGGGTCGATTAAAATCGATAGCTCATGCATACAAAACCTTGAACTCCAAGCAAGGCAAAATACAGCCAAATTGAGAAGAAGGCCCTGTCAATAATTTTCGCTGTACAGAAATTTTACCAGTACATTTACGGTCGCACATTTGAGCTAGTTACTATATACTATAAGCCGCGTTGCCTATATTTCGCCCCAGCAAGCACCTGCCTACAATGACAGCGCACTGATTGCAAAGATGGGCAATTATCTTGATGGCATATACTTATACCATCAAGCACAAGCCTAAACGTCAACATGAAAACGCGGATGTATTTTCACGCGTGCCTGTAGGCCCCGACCTTAAATTTGACGGAAAGAGGAAACAATTTTTGAGGTTACCGCAGAGCAAAATGGTGAAATGGCGGATTTTCCAGTCAACGCGAAGCTTATAACCAATGAAACCGCTAAAGAGCCAGTGCTTAAGGATGTGTATCGACTGCTAGATGTTGGTTGGCCTGAGAAACTAGGAAAAGGCGATGAACATTTAAAACCATTTTTTTCTCGGTGCTTAGCTTTAACTCGGCAAAATGGCGTTTTGCTTGAACAAGGCAACGAGATGTCTAGAGTCGTCATTCCTTTAAAATTAAGGAAAAGAGTTTTAACGATGTAACATGCTGGTCATTGGGGGATTATTCGGACAAAACCGTTACCTCGTCGACATTGTTGGTGGCCTGGAGTTGACCGTGAAATTCAACAGTTAGTACATCGATGCAAAACGTGTCAACGAAATGCTGCAAATCCTTGTAAGGAGTTAATAGCTGGCCATCGCCATCAGAACCATGGCAGGGATTACATGTGGATTTTGCTGGTCCGTTCTTTACGGGCATGTGTCTCATCTGTGTAGATGCTTACTCCAATTTTCCGTACGTAGTCGAGGTGTCCAATACTTCAGTGGAGTCAACGATAAGGGCACTGGAGAGCATTTTTGGAATTGAAGGCCTATGTTAGTTCCTGATAACGGCCCCAGTTCACGTCGGAACAGTTCCAGAAATTTTGTAAAGCGCAAAATATTCAAAATCTTACATATGGTCCTTTCCATCCTTCATCTAACGGGGAAGCCGAACGGGTGGTTAGGACTACTTTTAAGTCCGCAATAAAAAAGCTGTATAATGATGGTAATGATAAAAGAAAAGCCTTACAAGATTTTTTGATTGCTGACAGGTCTTAACCAAATTCAAGTGGGAAACCCCCATCGCAGCTGCCCCATGGTACGCAGCCCCGCACGCTATTGTCACAGTTATCACGAAAAGATGTCACCTTTAAAGTCCTAATTCGCTATGAAAGAAGAAGTGTATATTCGAAAATTTTCCAGAGGACCAAGTTGGATACCTGCTAAGATTATAAACCGAATTGGAAATCGAATGTTTGAAGCTCAAACGACAAAAGGAGTCAGCAGCAGGCATCAACATCAAATTCGGAAAGTTATAGGATCTTCTGAGGTTGATGAAGGAAGACGTTTAGCTGGACTTAGCCAAAGTGAACCAAATCTACCTGGGCCTACTCTATCAACTTCAAACCCACAATCAGCGCCAAGAAGCATTCTAAAATCTTTAGAAGAACATCAACAACGACGCTCACAGCGCATCCAAAGACCGGTTGTCAGATTCACTCAAGCAGTCACATTGCGACTGAGAAGACTATAACTTTGAGGAGGAGAAAGATGTAGTGTCTTCTATGATTGCCATCACTGTGATATGCATACACATTTATTCACATACTATGTACATTTATTCAATTGCTTTACCTATGTAAAATAATCCTACTATGTATTATCAAACTGTAATTTATGTCAGTAAAAGAGCAGTTAGTCTTAAGTTAATCACCGAATGGTGCACCTTCTAAAATATATTGTTTTATTGTTCTAAGAATTATAAATTATTAAATATAATAGTTAAGAAGTAAATGATAATCTTTAACCGGTATATCAGGTGTTATATTTTTTCTCTTTCTCTAAAAGAAAACTAAACAACGCATAGGATCCATCTTGATTGACGAAGTCATGAAGCTTCGCAATACTCTCATGAATTCATCCCAAATGATTATGTAAGTGAAATTGTGTAGTGAATTGTAAGCATTGAAATTGAATGCTGCTTAATTTCTGTATCAAGCAAAAGAAAAAGTAAATGGAGTACAAATAGTCGCCTGATGAAAAACTCAATATCTTTTACATACATTTCCCCTTTAAATGTAGTCACTGCATAAATTCGCCAATTTTTTTCCAGCTTTCGAATATAATAAAACCAAATTTGAAACTTTTTATTTTATAATTTAATTATTTTAAAATTTTTCTTCTTTTCTTAAAGAAAAATCCACGTGATGCCAATAATTTCGATACAGAATTTACTAAGGAGGAGCCTGTGCTTACGCCTATAGTCAAAGATGTCATAAAATGCATTAATCAAGAAGAATTTGCTGGATTTTCTTTTGTCAACCCGGACTTTGGTCCAGAACGGAGAGTATTTTAAGTAATAATTAATTTTTAATTTTAAAGTCGCACGTCTGTGCAAGTTAAAGTGTTTGGTTTTCAAGTATTAGATGTATTAAAATGATCAAAAAGCGCACAATAAATAATGTTTGCATTGAATTCCAGGAAAATCATTCCAATGTTTTTTTTTTTTTATTTCGCAAAGAACGTGCAAGGCAAGTAGCAGCATACATTTCAAACTATTTTAAATATTTAATAATATAAATTAAAAAACAAAATTTCAGAAAAATTTCGAAATATCTAATTTAACAAAAAAAAATTGTTAATCGAAAATAACTATTTTCGAAAATTTTGAAATGCAGTATTATTTAGAATTTAAAGGAGCTCCTGTATAAATCCAAAATAACTATTATTATTTAGAATATGAAGGAACTCCTGTATAAAAATTTTGATCGAAATCCTTTGAGCCGGGTATGAGAAATTCGTGGATCAATAAAATGGTTGTAGCCAAAATGTAGACCATCCCCAAATTAGTACACACACCAATTTTTATCAATATCGGTTGATCCGTTTTCGAGATAATAAAGATGGTAGAATATTTTTAATGGCAGTACCCTTATTTTTTGGGCTAAAACAACGATTAAAAAATCTATTTTGCACAATCAACTAAAACGCGTAAGCAAGCACCAAGTTTGGACAAAATCGGTTCAACGGCTTAGGCTGTAGATCGTTCTACATACAGACAGACGAAATTGCGGGTCTCACTTTTTTGGTGTTCTCTGTCATCGTAACTTTGATTAACATCTCGAGTTCGATTCCAAATGCAAAACTTGTTTTACGTACCTCGCTCATATTCTGTATTTCACTTTTTGTGAATTTGAGGAACGAAAGGGAATTTAGATGTTCTGTATTCCTCATAAAATGTTCTGTATTCCATATAAAATAAAGTTTGTAAAAAGCTCATTCCGAATGTGGAATTTTAGGGTTCTGAATATGAAAACTCTTGCTCTACATTCCGAATATGAACCGTTTTTATACAAATTATCTGTAACAGGTGATTTTGAAGTAAATTGGAAAGAGTTGAATTGATTTTGTGCTGAATATTATATGTGAACAATTATTGAATGAAAAAAACAACAAAAACATTATTTCAGAATATTACTTATGAATTAAGAAACGAAACAAAGCCATTAAAAGAAAATTTAAAAAATTTAATAATCAAATAATTCCTAAAAATCCTTTTTTTATTAAAATAATTTCGGAGTTTGGATACCAAATCTTCCCAGGCCATTTTCGGATGTCGAGGTCCACATTTAATGTAAGGTTTTTTCTGCAATAATATAAATATAGTTTAAAATTTCATTTTTACAGTTGGTTGAAAATTGCATAATTGTTGTTGTAATTTGTGGGAAAAAAGAGACACTGGCCGACCATAATGAGCATTAAAATTGGCTTTATGTTTGACCATTTGGAAACTGGCCAACGGATCTTGTTCCCGCGAACCGTCCAATCTGTTCAACGTTTCCATCGGAGCAGCATTTCGTTGTTTTTTGGAAATAATTTATTCGCTCTACCAAATAAAAAGCAAGTTCATTAAATGGACATCAAATATAAATGAAATTATAGAAGGTTTTAAAACCTCACAGCAAATACAATGCCTAATGTTCTAGGTTGTGTTGACGGGCGCCACATTCGAATCCTCGCTCCTTCGTGTGACAAAGTAAGCTACTTCAACAGAAAATGAATATGTTAGAGCAATCTTCAGGTAAAATGTTTTTTTTCCATTAAATGTGATTAACAAAATTCCTCAATAAGTCCTTTCTTTTATAGGCAATTTGCGATAACAAACAGAGATATATAGATGTTTTTTGTGGTTACCCCGGAAGCTGTCATGATGCTAACGTTTGGCAAAATAGACCATTTGGAAAGAAATTAAGGGAGAGTCCGGACACTTTAGTAGGTTGTGGTCACATTTTGGGTGACTCAGCCTATCCATTTACAACCTTCTCGTACCTTCTGGTTCCTTTCCCGGCAATGGCTACCTAACTCCTATGGAAAAAAAATTAACTACGTTCATTGAAACAAAAATTCGCATTTTGAAATACGTCGACAATTAAAAGCTTGAACACCTTAAATACATTTTGCTATCATGTACAGTGGAACACAACATTATCATTGATAAAGAGGGACTGTCGGAGGACTTTGTTCTGTAAGAACAGAATTCGGAAGTTGATGACCTGATTATGCATGGAAACACAACCGAAGCAAAACAAAAAAGAAACCGAATTGCAATGGTTTTCTGTACATAATATGCTTTAAATAAAAGAAAAATTTTAACTTGAAAATTGTATTTAAAAAAACAACAAAAACCATCCATTCTTTTGTTCAACAAAAATAGGTAATTCATGTAGGTTGTGTAGCATTCGTGAGTCTTTAGATTCTACGATTTTGACAACAAGTCCTGCAGATCTTTAATAAGGTCCAATCGCCGTTGCTCTATTTCCATTTTCTGCTTCTCAATAGCAACGAGTTCTTGGTGCTTTAAATCGTCTTTTTCGCTTTCTTGCTTGAAAAATGCAAGAAGTTCGTAGTCCTTAGAAGGGCATTTTTTTGCAGAAGTCAGATATGTTTCTTCATCTTCTAAATATTTTTTTTCTATCACAGAAGATGAGCCCAAAAGAATTATCGGGGGAGACACGCTGTGCCTTCCGCCGTATGCCCTATCAAACGTTTTCGAATTCTTTTTCAATTAAAAGTCTAATTTTAGCCACATTCCAACCCGCAGCTTCTTCCCTTAAAAAATGATACATTTCATTAAAAACACGAAATTTATTAACAAAATATCAATAAAAACCTAAATTTTTCGCAGTTTATAATATTTTAATTTGATCGCCCTCGCTTTCTGCACTTTTGCTGTCAAAAAAATATGCATGCACAATCTGCCCGACTCTGATGTAATTTATAACGTTTATGAACATATCTTCTGCAATTCATCTGGGTTTGTTCGATCGTAAATCTGACTTTATGAACATGTCTAACGGAGGCCTAAGTTTGACAGACCTTTATGAAAACACCCTTTCTGTGCCGAACATTTGATGCTAAGAACCCGGGTAATTAGCTCCACCGGCCGCACCTCTCTTCACCGCACGCCAAAAAACGCCATCAAGCTAACGGTCACTTTTGTGATAGCTCATCGGGCTGCTGAAGTAACAGCATTCTTTTCTTTGTGCCCTTCACCACAAACACGCTATCAAGCTAACGGACACTTGTATTAGCTCATCTTACTGCTAAAGTAAAGCAGTCTTTTCTTTGTGTGCTTCACCACAAACACGCCATCAAGCTAAGGGACACTCTTGTGTTAACTCATCGTACTGGTGAAGTAAAGCATTCTTTTATTTACGCGTTCACCACAAACACGCCATCAAGCTGACGGCCATTTTTTTGGGTGTGCTTATCCTGCGCCGATACCAATTCCTTTTCGTTGCCATTACGTCAAAAAGCAACGGACACTTCTTGTGTCACCTCATCGTGCTGAAAGATCAGCGTTAAATATTCGTTGTCATCATGTCAGAGAAGCAACGGACCTTTCTTGTGTCACGTCATCGTGTTGCTGAAAGAACAGCGTTAATTCTTTTCTTGCCATCAAGTGTGCATTCTTACCACGAAATTCTACATTTCAAAAACAAACAAACATTGGAAAAACAAATTTAAGAACCACCATTGCTTCGACTGGTGGCGAAGAACCACCATTGTTTTGATTGGTGTGAAAGAAGAAGGAAGGACGAGGACCACAGAACGAAATTTATCATTCTTCAATCGACATTTATCAACATAAATTCAGTCAAATACCAAAGATGTACAGGTAAAACGTCTGTTCTTAATGAACCCATCGCAAGCTCACTCTTCACGACCGCGGTTAGTTTTTTCATTTGAAATCATTTAGGTTGCTCTTCCGTGAGATCGCACATACACATAAATTAACCCAAAAAGCAAAGTTCTTTTTTATTGGATGCTCGCACTTCCATCCACGTAAATCAGTTATTCGTAGGTAGGAAGAATTTGTGACTCGAATACCATTTTCGATTTTGCTCTCGTTTTCTTTTAATATTTTTTCATCACTTTATTCGAAAAGGGCCGAAAATTCTTTTTAAATTTAGCTTTCATTTTCTTTTGATACTTTTTTCATCACTTTGGTTGAAAAGTGCTGATTTTTATTTAATTTTCTATTGAAGAATATTTTCAGCTTTTTCTCATTTTTCTTCAGAGTTTTTTTCATCGCTTTATTTGAAAAGGTCAGAAAATCCTTTTCAAATTTTCATCTCGTGTTCTTTTCATACTTTTTTCGCCGCTTTAGTTGAAAAGGTCAGAAAATCCTTTTCAAATTTTGCGCTCGTTTTTAATTCTTTTTTATTTCAAATATTTTTAACTCTCATTTTTTCTAGAGAGTTTTATCATCGCTTTTTTGGAAAGGGCCGAAAATCCTTTTCCAAAAGGGCCCAAAAAAACGGTACTTGCCATACGAATTTTTCTACCATTTTAATTATCTCAAAAACGGCTCTAACGATTTTAATAAAAATTGGTGTGTGTACTACTTTGGGTGGTCAACATTTCGGCCAAAAAGTTTTTAAAATATTTTTTTTTTAGTAACGGTACCTGCCATACAACCAGTTTATTGATTTTCGACTTCCTCATAAACGGCTCAACGGATTTCGATAAAAAAATTTATACAAGAGCTCCTTCAAATTCTAAATAGTATTGCACTACAAAATTTTCCAAAAATATTTTTTTAATTTTTGAAAAAAAAAAACATTTTTTTTTTGAAAATCCAATATTTCGAAAACAGGTGGACATTCTTTTCTGAAATTTTGTTTTTGTATTTATATTGTTAAATATTTAAAATGTTTGTACCAATTTTTTTTTAGAAAAAGTTTAACAATTTTTATATATAAAAAATTTAATGAAAAACTTTAAACTTTATTTAGCAGTTTTATTAAGAATCTTTTGTATATAATGTGATCGAACATAGGAGCAAGCACGTGCGATCCAGTCGTGCATTTTATTTTTCATCGCTTTAAGCCTAGTACGCTGCTGATGCGAAACGAAATTTTTCGGTGGTTTCCACTAGGAGAGCGAAATGCTAACGAAAACCACAGCGGAAAAATATTTGCGGAGAGTTCTGTAAGCTGTCAAAAACAATTGACAAGTTGTAAAAGAAGAGTAATTTTGTCACCAAATTATTTTTAGATGGAAAATTTTTTGTCGCCAAATTACTTTTAGATATAATTTTCTTGAAATAATTCTTGGATTTAAAAATTGTTTTTGTTACACATAGAGGATTTAAAATAAAACTCAGAACCGTTTAAATGATGGAAATTAAGCAAATACTTTGGGACTTATTAACTGGTTTATCTGCCGATTTGATGAAATTTCTATCAATTTTAAGAAAATCAATAAAATAGGGAGGTAAACCACTCTATAATTCGAAAACTACGTCCTTCATTGGGATGGTGTAAACTGTTATGAGTTCTAATTTATGGTTTCTTACTAATTCCGCATACCATTTTCAAGTCCAAGAATTATTTCAAAAAAATTATATATAAAGGAAATTTGGTGACAAAAAAATACATCTAAAAGTAATTTGGTGATAAAACTACTTTTGGTTTTGTTAATGCTTCCTTTGAAAGTATGAAGTTTTGATTCAAAAAAGATATCGCTCGCCTTTATTGGACAACCCGTTCCAAAGATATAGTTCAAAAGCAATTTACTGTTCACCTTGAAATACATAATCTGAAAATACTTTGAAGTGTATCTTTGGAACGGGTTATCCTAAAAACTTGGTTGATACCTTTTTGTAATCTACTCTTGATGCTCTCAAAATCAGCATCAAAAGTTTTTATGTAGAAGCCTTATTGCAAAAAATCACTCTTGAAATACGCTATTTAGAATGATGTATGCGTATTCTTGGAGCTATTTTTTTTTAATACAACTTCTTTGCAAAAAATTTTCATGCTTCCTTTGAAAGTATGAAGTGCTGATTCTAAAAAGATATCGCTCACCTTTATTGGACAGTTTTTAGGATAACCCGTTCCAAAGATACACTCCATAGTATTTTCAGATTATATATTCCAAGAGAACAGTGAATAGCTTTTAGAATATATTTTTGGAACGGGTTGCATTTTCACTTGTTCATCAGTGAGTTTTCTTAGTGGGTTTGTACTTGACCGCTCTGCTACGCTGCGAATGCTCTTTGATCGATTCCCATTTTAACTATAGGTCTTGCTTCCTCAATTAATATCAAAATCGAATGAATAGTAAAAATGCATGGCCTTATATGTCAAATCCAATTGACAAGTGAACAGCTTGCAAGCAGCTTGATTTGCTATCAAATCCACGAGCAGGGCATCTGCCATACGATGGTTCCACTACGAGGTAAGTGATTTGTCATCATCTTCTTTCTATCAACACAACAAAGGACTAGCGAGGTCATCACCGGAAATTGTAGACTAAATAACAATGTCCATCCCGTGCCGATTTTCACGAAGTAAACATTAAACAGATTGTCTGAACTTGAGAAATAAGTTCTTGGGTATGGTATAAAATCGCCAATCTATGAGATCGGAAACGGGCTTTCTAAATAGAGGTGGGTATCGTTTAAGATGGCCTTTTTGCAACCAAACATTATTGTGGTAACGATGATTTCCTTAATTGTCGTTGGTGCAGCGTTAGGCCGCTTACCTTTGGCTTCCGGACTGGATACATCTTGTCCCGACCATGTCGGAAATTCATATTCGTACTGCAAGTAGTGGGCGGTCGATTTGATTTTTTCTTTGTGGCAATTGAATTTATGTGTTGAAAGTATGTAGTTAGAAATGGTGAGTGTTTTTTTTATATTTATATGGTGTCAAAGGTCGCATAAAATTTAAAAGTCGGAGTAACAAATGTATTTTAAAAATCATTACATGGACAGTTAATTCCAGAACAAACTACTGAATCTTGATTATAATATTTTTATTTAGTAGTCACTTAAAATAAATTAATTTTAAAAGGACATAGGTTATTTTTAATCTAAGCACTAGCACTAGGTATGAGAAAAGTCGATAGTTGGTTATAATCAGCACTCCAAATAAAGATCAGCTATATCATGTTCGCCGATAAGATATGTGAAGGGTGTGCTTCTTTCCAACTTCCCATCATTTCATTTTGCAGATTTAGTTTAGTCGATTTTGAAATTGGTTTTCATACAAAATTAGAATTGAATGTATTTTGAATAATTTAATACAGGAAATGCACAGAAAAACCAGACACTAGAGAAAACACAAACCAAAGAAAAATCTAATAAGCATTACAAGAGCTTGACTTTTTTTTTTATAAAAAAAAAATGAAATGTCAAAATTTCGCAAGCAATTAATGTGCAGGTCAATTAAATTGAGAACGAAAAGAGTAGAGAATTGTACTAAGAAATCTACTACAGCTTTCCACTAAAATTACACATTTCGTCGTTTAGCAGCGTACTGGAAAACGAAAAGTAGAACGAAATCTTTCGTTCATGATTTCGTCGTGTCATTTTTGTATGGGATTTTTCGTTTCGCATTAGCAGCGTACTAGGCTTTAGTTGGAAAAGTCAGAAAATCATTTGCAAATAGGCTATCGCTGTCATTTTTTAGCGCTTCTTTCTATTTTCTATCCCGTTATTATTTGGAGGGGTCATGTCAATCCTAGAAGTTGATAATTGCCACGGAATTGTTGGTAAAATTCCATGAATCCTGTTTCACGAGGCACAAAAACTTTAAAACTTCAAATCATAAAAAAAAATAACGTAAACGAACTTAATCAAAATTTAAATGTATTATTGTGAATATTTAGTTTTATATTCGAAGAAAACGCAAACAATATTTACATATTATTTTTGTTTTTGTTATATTAGTTTTGTTTATTTAGTTTTATATTTGAATTTTGCGCCCATCCAGCCATCTTTATTTTGTAAATTAAATTTGAAAAGAGAAGAAGAAAGCAAAGAAGAACAGAAGAATAAAAATTTATTCCAAACTGTAACTTAAATTAATCCACACGTCTGCTATTTAAAGTCGTTCTCGCTCTCTTTTTTTCTTATAAAAACACAAAATGTTAAAATTTTCGTAAGCTTAAAAATTTAGCTAATAAGTACAAATTATTACAACCGCAGCCGTCATCGTTCACTACCTACCCAAAGCACGAAGTCACAAAACCACCCTTGCACGAACACTGTATCTGCAAGGAGTGCACCAGGAAAGTTGCTTCAAAAGAAGCATCAGAGGTAAACAAAAACTTAAAGACTTAATTATAATAATTGCCGAGTAATTGCGGCATTTTTCTTCAATCGACAATTATTATACTTTCAGTTTTTTTCAAATTTATTGCAATATTATTAAAATATATTTGTGAAACAAGCAAAGTGCGTGGTTTAAAGAATAATAAAAAATGTATTTATTGATTTTATTGAAATACCTACAAACAAGTGAATTTAAACTAATAATTTACTTAAAATAACTTTTAAAACTAAATAAAACTATTCGCATTGCCATGTCGTTGCCGCCGCTACCGTCATACGTCATCAGTCGAATTATTCCAATCACCACGAACACTCGCTTTTTCGTAAAATTTCTATGAAACTACGCTGTTAATTCCAGTAATTTGCTATCGGTTTTACTCTTATATCGATTATAATTTTCGATTTAATCATAATTAATCAAATTTAATTATTAATAAAAAAACATGATCGCAACGAAAATGTAAATGAATTTGTTTACTAATTACAAACGTCACATCGACATTTTGATTTACCGTTTCGTTCATTTCTGTTAACTTTCGTTAAGTTTCAGCTGTATAGATTGGTGTAGTCAGTGACGCAAAAAAAATTTCAAAGAAATACTTTGAAAATATATTTAGCCGTTTCCACTAAGAATCGTGTGCATACGATGTGATCGACCATAAGAGCATATTGTTGCGATTCTGTCGTGCATCATATTTGGTTTAAAATTGTGTTCAGTAGTTTGTAGTTTCTTTGTAAATTATTTATATTTTGACAAGTAAGCAAACAACAGAAACTATTGTCTTTAACACCAGATACATATATACATATGTATGTCTTACAAAAACTTCAAATAGAAAAAAAATATAGAATTTCGAACTTAAAAGCTTAAGTTCCATATAAGTAACTACATAGGTATTAAATCGTAAGGAAAATATAAAAAACTAACATGCTAACAAATAAGTTTAAGTATTTGTTTTTAATTGTGAACGTAGTCAACGTTATTTTTAAATTTGGCCCAATGACGCTTGGCACAATGTCACGACACCCATTTTAGCTACGAAATCAAACATTCAATTCATATTCAAAATACCCAAATAAATTCCCTAGAGGTGCACCTAGTACCTACCTACAATGAAATGTTAGATATCTAAAGCCCATATCCATTTATATTTTTGGCTTATTTTTCTATAGTAGTCTCTATATGTAGATATGAATGTATTCATATTCAATAACAACAAGATGCATGAGAGGTACAACTAACCAAACGAGATGGAAAGATAGTTCCGCTTCTCTATTTAGTTCCATGCCAATTTTGGAATTAAAAACGCAAGATAGTTCCCTTTCTCTATTTAGTTCCATCTCAAAAAGATATGGAATGGAAGATAGAACCCATTCCTTACCATGTACGGAAACCAAATATAAAACAAAACGAACTTTATATTTGCAATTGCAATTTCACCACAGAAACGTGCAAGTGGTGAAACTCGCGCTTTGTGCTTATGGATTGGTAAACACAGTAGGACGTGTGCATGTTTACAGGTATACTGGAATATGAAATAAAAGAAAGAGAAAATAATATCAAGCGAACGTATGTTTTGTATCGGTGAAGTTGGAACTATGTGGATATGTTTACTTTCAATGAACGGAACCGTATCCAATGTATCCGAGAGAGGATATAGTTCCTGGAACTATTTAGTTCCGGAACTACCCAACTCTATTTCGTTTCAAATTATTTTCATTTGAATAAATTTTCGACAATTTACACAATAGTGTTTTAAAAGTATTTCGTTTCCGTGAAATTTTTTCAACGACTTTCCTATGATTTTAAATCAAAAACTTAAGTGTAAGTTTAATAGGTTTTAGATGACGGGCGAAAAACGGCAGGCTTTCACCTAAACAAAATGTAGATCTTAAAGATTTAAGGCATCAACGACAAGCTATTAAAAACAATTATTATTCGTATTAAAACGGGTATAGAACAAAAAACTTTGTCTTAAATCCAATCGAATTAGAATGTCAGTAAGATATTCTAAATTCATATATCGACCAAATCATGACTTGTGATTCTGAAATTGAATCAGCCGATCGAACTGATAAATACCGCGGTCAATTGGAAGACATTTGTAAAAGTGCTAAGCCACTACTCATTGCACTTGTGAATAAAAGACTAAAGTCGAGTGGTTGATATCTCTTTTAGCCACCACCACTATTCAGGACTTCCGAAAATGTCTTACGAAATTTAGCGGCAAATATTCGGAATACAAAAATTTCATCAGTCTTTTCGAAAATTTAGTTGATAATGATCCGATGCTTTCGGATATTGAAAAATTCAATCATCTTATCTCGTGTTTATCAGGTGGAACAGTTAAAGCTTTCAAAATTACGGAAAAGAACTATCATAATGCAATGTTTCAACACTTGGAATTGAAAGAAATTTCCAACCATCCGCGTCTTCATTGCGAAGAATGATCAATACAGTTTCTGTAATTTACGATTCTCTTCTTTCATTGGGTGATGAGAAGAATATCACAAACGCGATCATAATACATTTAGTAATGTCTAAGGTGGATGCAATCACGAGGTCCAAGTGGGAAGAACAACTAGATTACAGTACTCTTCCTTTATGGAAAGACTGTGAAGAAGCTCTTAATAAAAGATATCAGCATCTTTCTTCCTGAAGAATCTTCATCGCATACATTAAAAAAAATTGAAAAACAGTCCAAGTCAAAACATGAATCGAGCCATAAGAGAAATCAAAGATCTTCATTTACTTGTATTAACCCTGTGATGTGCTTTTTGTTTCTCAGTCGAGGTTTTGCTCGTCGGATAGCCAGGGTCGTAAATGAAGAAAACACGAAACTTAAAATTAAAGGTCATTAAAACCTTAATATCAAAATCTTTAGTAAAAACAACTCATTATTTCACAACATACAATAATTGGTTCGGATAAATTCTGGTTATACGGGTATTTTGGTTATAAAACGGCCGGCGGTGGAAGCACTTTTTCAAATAAAGTGCATTCAGGTCCAGGTTAAGTAGTCCTCGGTGTATTTATGGATCTGGTACTACCTCTGGGTATTCTGGTTCCTGGCTAGTTTTGGTCAATCGCTTTTGGTATCGGCATGGTCTCCTAGCCCCGTGGTGACAGGTCAGCAGGTCTAACGCCCCTCGTGACGATCAGCAGGTATAAAGCCCCTGGTGGCGGATCAGCAGGTATAATGTCCCTGGTGGCGAGCAGCAGGTATAAAGCCCCTGGTAGCGGATCAGCAGGTATGATGCCCTGGTGGTGATCAGCAGGTATAAAGCCCCTGGTGGCGATCAGCAGGTGTAAGTCCCATGCTGGCAGATCAGCAGGTATAATGGCCCTGGTGGCGATCAGCAGGTATAAACTCCCTGGTGGAGGATCAGCAGGTATAATGCTCCTGGTGGCGATCAGTAGGTATAAAGCCGCTGGTGGCGGATCAGCAGGTATAATACCCCTGGTAGCGAGCAGCAGGTATAATCCACCTGGCGGCGGATCAGCAGGTATAATGCCCCTGGTGGCGCACAGCAGGCAAAAGATCTGGTAGATCAGCAGGTACCGAAGCCCTGGTGGCAATTATCAGGTATAATGCCCCTGGTGGCGATCAGCAGGTATAAATCCCCTGGTGCCGATCACCAGGTATAATGCCCCTGGTGGCGACCAACAGTTATAAATCCCCTAGTGGCGGATCACCAGGTATAATGCCCCTGGTGGCGATCAGCAGGTATAAGGCCCTTGGTGGCAATCAGCAGGTATAAAGCCCGTGGTGGCGGATCGGCAGGTATAATGCCTCTGGTGGCGCACAGCAGCCAAAAGCTCTGGTAGATCAGCAGGTATAGAAGTCCCTGGTGGCAATTACCTAACTTGCAACGAAACCCTTACCACTGGTGTACGGCTGGCAACGAGACGAGACTAGGCGAGACTTTTGTTAGTCTCGCCTCGGTCTCGTCAAAATCGAAAAATTTCAGCCTCGTCTCGGTTTCGGTCCAGGTCTCGCCTAACCAAGTCTCGTCTCGGTCTTGGTCTCGCCTTTTTCTCGAAAAAATTTTAATATGCGGTCTCGTCTCGGTCTCGGTCTTGGTAGCACCCTTAGTCTTGGTTTCTTTCGTGTTTTTTTGGTAGTAAAAAGATGTAAGATAAAGATAAGACGCATTGTTCGGATTGCAAATATAGAGTATGGTTGTGGTATCTCAGCAGTTCGTCGGTAAGAAAAATGCGGGAAAATATATGAAACAAACCCGTGAGTCTGTTTTGTCTTTTGAGTTAACTGGAAATAACATTTTGGAAGAATTGTGTAAGTGAATATATTTCATAGCAAAAACAAATAAAATATTTAAAAAAAGAGTACCTACATACAACGCTTGATTTAAAAAAAAATTAATTAACCGGTTTTGTTAAGCCACGAACTGTCAAAAACCATTTAAGGATGTCTCCGATTTAAATGAATTAAAAAAACCTCTACAGAATTTTAGCTCAAAAAATAGAAATTTTTCGATTTTATTTATTGCTCCCTAAAAATGTGATTTTAAACCTTTTGGGTGACATTTGAAAAAAAAAATATTATCCAAAGGTCAAGATATATTAAGTTGCCTACCTGTCAAGTCATGAACTGTCAAAATCCATTGAAGCATCGCTCCAATTTAGATGGATTAAGAATCCTCTACAAAATTCAAATTTTACCTGAAAAAATTCAAAAATTTTTCCTCCGGCAAAAGTTGATTTTAAGCCTCTTATATGACATTTGGAAAAAATGTGATTTTAAGCCTCTTGTATGACATTTGGAATAAAATATTATCAAAACGTCAAAATATAGTTCGTTGCCTATCTGTCAAGGTATGAGCTGTCAAAATCCATGGAAGGATGGCTCCGATTTAAATGGATTAAGAAACCTCTACAAAATTCAAATTTTACCTAAAAAAAATCGAAATTTTTCGATTTAATTTATTGCTCCCTAAAAAGTTGATTTTAGACCTTTTAGGTGACATTTGGAAAACAAAATATTGCTCAAATGTCAAGATGTATTAAGCTACATACCTGTCAAGCAATGAACTGTCAGCATCCATTGAAGGTTCGCTCCGATTTAAGTAGGTTACACATTATCGAACCTGCGTGACAGTTTTGCTCACGTTGGATAATGTGTACACTTGCCTGATGGCATGACAGGCATCTTGGCCTGCTCATAAAATTTTTTGGTACAACTGTCAGGCAGAGTTCGTGATCGATGATGTGTATGCAAATCATTCATTGAGCAACATTCAACAAGTATGTTTGGTGTTATTTAGTACATTTTTGAATCCTTGTCAGTAGGGAATAAAAAAAATAATATTTTGAATTGTTTATTGAGATAGATCTTGGATTGAAAATGAAAACTTTGTTTGGCGGACGGACAACAAAACTGATAAGTGTGTACCCGAAACTTTTTATGCATATTCGATAACCTACACAAATGTCACGCAGGTGCGATAATGTGTACCATACTTTAGATGGATTAAAAAAACTACAAAATTAAAATTTTACCTCAGAAAATTTGAAATTTTTCCGATTTTATTTTTGGCTGTGGAAAAAGGTAATTTAAGGGCTTTGGTCTCAAAATTGTTTCCTCCGGCAAAAGTTGATTTTAAGGTTCTTATATGACATTTGGAACAAATGTGATTTTAAGCCTCTTGTATGACATTTGGAAAAAAATATTATCAGAACATCAATATATAGTTCGTTGCCTACCTGCCAAGCCATAAACTGATAAAATCCATTAAAGGATGGCTCCGATTTAAATAGATTAATAAACCTCTGCAACATTAAAATTTTACCTCGGAAAATTCGAAGTTTTTCCGATTTCATTTTTGGCTTCGCAAAAAAATGATTTAAGGGCCTTTGGGTGAGGTTTGAAAAAAAATATTTTAAAAACGTCAAAACATACAGTCCTATTCTGTTAAAAGCTCACATGAATATTTGTATTCTGCTATCCGACGAAAGAAAACGAATTGTTGCAAAAAGTATATAAATTTCGATCAAAAATAAATTTTAACAATTAGATTCTCTTAAGAATTAAACAAAAATGATATTAGTAAAGCTTTGGACTCAAAAGATAGATGACTTGAAAATAGCTAAATAGCGAAACATTCACGTGAATCGAAAGATACGATCGGATCGGATAGCCAAGCCATGAACTGTCAAATTCATTGAAGGATTGCTCCGATTAAAATGGATTAAAAAAACTACAAAATTCAAATTTTATCTTGGAAATACGGCTCTTCAAAGGTGCCTGGTAACGTTACTGCACAGCATATTTTTTACGTTATCAAACACCTTTGAAAACAAAATTCGCACAAAATGTAAGCCCTTCGAAGCGCTTTCATACGCAACTAATAAAATTCAACTTAAAATTGCAATTTTCGATTTACACAAGTAAAACTTACTCGTTTCAAGTGAAGTCTATGGCCTTAGCTTCATGGATCTACGTACTGCAGAACAAAATTTCTAGTTTATGATTTGTTTAGCACAAGCAACGTACTAGGATATATCATTATTGGATTCATTCTTAATTGACAAGCACAATAAAGTTGGAAAAGACATGCAGATACCAAGTTTGACCGAATTCTTGAGATCCATACTGTACGTTAATTTTCAAGAAGTTTCCAAACTTCGTTTTTTTTTCTATGGGTTTTGACAGCAAAATGTGAAAACTTGTACTAATTCGTACGATTTTTCACATTACCGAACAGTAAAATTGGAGCAATCCTTCAATGGATTTTGACAGCTCATGGCTTGATAAGTAGGCAACATACTATATTTTGCCATTTGGATAATATTTTTTTCCAAATGTCAGTCAAAAGGCCTTAAATCACCTTTTTTCAAAGCAAAAAATAAAATCGGAAAAATTTCGAATTTTCTGAGGTAAAATTTTAATTCTGTACAGTTTTTTTTTAATCCATCTAAAGTAATGTACACATTAACGAACCTGCATGACATTCTTGTAGGATGCCGAACATGCGTAAAAAGTTTCGGTTAAACATTTATCAGTTTTGTTGTCCGTCCGCCAAACAAAATTTTCATTTTCAATCCAAGATCTAACTCAATAAACAAATCAAAATATTATTATTTTTATTCCCTACTGACAAAGATTCAAAAATGTACTAAATAACACCAAACATACTTGTTGAATTTTGCTCAATGAATGATTTGCAGGCAATATCAAAAAATTTTGTGAGCAGGCCAACATGCCTGTCATGCCATCAGGGAAGTGTACACATTATCGAACGTGAGCAAAACTGTCACGCAGGTTCGATAATGTGTATCCTACTTAATCGGAGCGATCCTTCAATGGAATCTGACAGTTCATGACTTGACAGGTAGGCAGCTTAATACATCTTGACATTTGAGCAATATTTTGTTTTCCAAATGTCACCTAATAGGCCTAAAATCAACTTTTTAGGCAGCAATAAATTAAATCGAAAAATTTCAAATATTTTCAGGTAAAATTTAAATTTTGTACAGGATTTTTAATCCATCTAAACCCGAGCGATGCTTCAATAGATTTTGACTGTTCATGACTTGACAGGCAGGCAACTTACTAGATCTTGACATTTGTATAATATTTTTTTTCTTGTCTAGGCTAGTCTCGGTCTCGTTGCCAGTCCTACTCTGGTGGGGGAAGTTCCGAGCAACAAAGCTACAAGTGACCAAATCGACCTGCCTCGTCGGTGGTCAAAGCTAAACTGACTGAAAGAATCAAATATACCAATAACGTACGACTTCAAGTGTGGTCGTGTAAAAAAAAAATTTAACTATAGCTTCTTATAAAAAAAACTAAATAATAATAGTTCAAAAATAAAAAAAAAAATTTAGTTCATATTTCTGAAAACCTTAGCATAATAAGCTGAGAATACATTTCTTATGTTAAAATAGTTACAAAACTGAATGTTTTGCTATACCTCTCTAAAAGTTTTTTTTCAACGTTAAATATATTATTAATAAAGTTATACATTTTTTGCACTGAATTACTTATATTCATATCAATGTGATTGATTATAATAATAGAACTGGATCGATCAACTTAGCAGTGTGGTTATAAAATAAGCTCCGATAAAAAGTGAACAAAATAGTATTTGTTACCCATTAAAATCAATAAAACTATCTGTTGTATAAAAGTTTCTTACCATCGATCAACCTATTAATTTATTGATTTAAGTAATAGCAAATAAATTACTAACTAATATTTAAGACAACGGTACCTTTTGCCCTTCACATCTGCCTAACCTTAAATATTTTCAACCGGCTAATGAATAAAAGAGGAATTGCAGCTACATCCCCCGACTCTTTTGCACCAGAAAAGCGCCAACAAATAAATTCCACTATGAGCACCGTGAACAACATGACTATTGCCGAACTAAACTTAAGAAATGTAAGCCACTTGGCCACAAAAGAGGACATCGCCTCATTAGGCTTCGAAATTTCAGTTTTGCGAGCTAGCCAAGATGAATGTTTTGGTAAGATTTGCTATTTGGAAAAACAAAACGCGCGCTTAGAGTCAGAAGTCGAACGATTGTTGGAAAAGGAAACCGAAAACAATCTCATCGTTCACCTGCCCATTAGCGAAGACCCAAAAGCATACGTTGCCAAGGCGAAAGAGGTTTGCGATGGAGTTCTAGCTGCAGAGTTGGCAGGTACAATGAGAAAGGCTTACCCAGTGAAATGCCATAAGGCAGGTATGGCTAAAGTTGTGGTACAACTAGCCATCCGGTCTGCAGCGAACAACATCCTGAAGAAGTCCAGTCAGCTTAAGGGTACAAATTTGTTCATTCATAAGGACCTGCCTTTCAATGTCCGTCGGAAAAGAAGAGCATTGGCACGCACACATGCGGTGATCAAGACACAGCTGCCCAGCATTAAAATTTCCCTTAGAGATGACCGGCTGGAAAGCGATGGCTTTTTCTTCACCTGGGACAACAACCGAGGCTTAAGATGTGGAAATATGGATGAATTTGTTTTTTGAGTGAGAAATATAATGTTTTAAGTGGACTAAAAACACAACTTTAATAAAACAATAATTGGACTCATGCTAAAATGTCAGGGGCTGTCACTATCAGTGAAGCTGCCAAATCTTCCGCTTACAAAATCCCAGCGCCACCTCTAGTCAAGCACCCGAACGAAACAAGAACAGGAAATTGTTCTGAATGATTTATGTCAGCAGTTAATTTCAAAAAACAATTTAAATAATAACAATAATTTAAATTTAAAAATCTTGAGCTATAATGTATCAGGACTTAAAAACAAGCTTATTTATCCCGATTTTTTTAAATTTTATAAGAGAAAATGATATTTTTATTCTAATAGACACTTTTTAAACGAAAACCAGTATGATAAATTTAATAATATGCTTAAAGGATTTTAACTCGCGTGGACTTCTGCAATAAGAACCCATAATTTTGGAAGAGCAAGCGGGGGGATGGTGATAGGTTTTAAAAGTAATCTCAAAAACATTTTAAAATTTGATTTTACTGGCGAACCCCATAATTTCCTATAAAGACCAAGGAGTAAAACACTTAATTCTACCAATATATCTTAATTGTAATCATTGGCATGAAGATTTTACACAACTAGAAGGTCTACTTGTGCCATTAGATGAGCCCAACCTTTTGCTGCTAGGAGATTGCAACGCACGGATAGGTAGTGATCTTGGCTGGCCTCTATACTCTTCAATTTGCCCAACATGATAAAATTATTCCCGTGTATCAAAAGACAGTCGGAAAGATAGTAAAGGAACGGAATTTTTGGAACTTTGTGATTCGCATGACTTTATAGTTTTGAATGGTAGAAGTGCCGGAGATACTGCGGGAGAATACACTTTTATAAGGTCATCTGGCCACTCTGTCATAGACTACTTCATAGCTACTGGTAACTGGCTTCAACTGATTGCGGACTTTCGAGTGCAATCTAAAAATTTTCTGAGCATATGCCGCTAACTATTTCAACTAACACGAATATATATGCTTCAGCGGTCACAACGGAGTTAAAACTGCCACCGAAATTGAAATGGAATAGTAACTATCTTCAGGCTTATCAGCAACGATTGGATAGGGAACTATTAGCACTCAAGGAAATATTGCTTGGGGCTATAATGAAAGCGCACCCTCGCCAGTCAAATTCCATCAGACCACAAATTTTTGGAGGCCAATTAAATTAGTAAATGGAGATAAGCTAACTATTGCGTGTGAGCTTAAAGGAGGCTTTACATGCATCTTCATCTTCATCTGCATTGACATCTGCAAAAAAAGGGGAAACAAAATAAAAAATTCATACTTGTGCGATAGAGAGCGAAAACCAAAATGGAGATCATCTTCATGTATGAAGATTATAGGAAGTATGAATCTGAAGATTGCAGATTATAGTGAAGATGAACATGTTCATCTTCATTATAGCATTTTCATCTGCACCATAATTTGTTCCGTTCAGATAACGAATTTTTAAGTTTTTTTTACCATTTCACCTCAGTTTGCTTAAAAACAACAAAAAAAAGCGAAAATTATCTTCTCAAAACTACATAACTGAACGCTAAGAACATGTGATTGTGAGATGTGTCAAGAAAGTTATAGCAGAGTTCGAGTAAGTTATTAGTGTGTACCTTGTCTAACTTTTATGTTTGTTTTATATTATGGTCCCGCTCTACTTTTCTTCAAGTCTGCAGATGCAGATCCATGTAAAGCCTCCTTAAGGCATCAGATTTAAAGGATTACTTTTTTAAGTTGCTGAATACGGAATTCAGATCCATAAAATTTCACTATGCGGCACCACATATTGAGGATGACTTCCTGGACTCTGCTTTCTCTGAAGAGGAATTGATAACAGCTTTAGACAAATCCAAAAACAATAAAGCAGCGGGAACAGACAGAATACCAATTGAATTTTTCAAGAATGCATCGACAGATTTCCTAAATGCGCTTTTAAACTGCCAAAACAGAATTTTTGAGTTCGAGACATTCCTCCTAGTTTTTTGTCTTCTGTTATCTTTCCCTTACTTAAAAAGGCGGATCCGTCTGTTGCTAATAACTACCGCGAAATTTCATTTTTGATTGCGTCAATGAAGTTATTTGGAAGCATGTTATTTTCTTGACTAACAGCTTGGGTATCTGAGAATTCTAAACTTAGCGAGCTTCAAGCTGGATTTAGAGGAGGTTATTCGACAATGGACCAAGTATTATAACTTCTGAACATTGTGGAAGTGTACCTTCAACAAGGGAAAAAACTCTAGGCCTTTTTTGTGGATTTTAAGGCAGCATTTGACAGAATTGAGAGAGGTACTGTATTACAAATTATCTATTGTCGGATTTTCGTCAAAAATAATAAAAAATTTAAGAGCCCTTTTTGCGAAAGATTTTGTATTTGTGTGGAATGGTGACAATCTTTCAGATGAATTTAGCTCCTCAATGGGTCTAAAACAAGGGTGTTCGTTGAGTACTCTTTTATTCACGATATTTATTGAGGATTTAGTTGAGCACGTGGGAGGGGCCGTCTCTATTGCTGAAGCACATGTTCCGGGTTTATTGTACGCTGATGACATCGTTATTTTATCTGAATCTCCTAGCCAACTTCAAGATGTGATACTTGGAATTTGTCTGTTAATCTTGATAAATTAATCAATGATTTTTAGAAAAGGTCATGGAAGATACGCGAGCAACGAAGAATGGAACTATAAGGGCAGGGAAGTAAAAGTGGTAAAATTCATCGTTTCGAGTACCTTTTGAATGAAATAGCACGTTTAGGCAATACTCCAAGAAGCAAAGGCTGCCATATGCGTTTCATGGAATAAATGCATTAAAAGCAAAGCTGTTCATCATTCGGCTAAGTACAAGCTTTTTCAAGCACTGGCTAAATCTATTATGCATCAATCCTCGCAAGTGTGGTGTTTCAAAGAGTATGAGGATGTTGAAAAATATCTGTGTTTCTTTTTAAAGCGAGTTTTTGTTCTCCCTTCCTCAACGCCAAACTACATGCTTCATATCGAAACAGGTTTGGCCCCGATGTTTATCGACTCGCTCAGAATGCACCTCGATTAAATGAACAAAATTCTACGAATGGAGCCATCTGGATTAGTCAGCAGGATCTTAAAATATCTCATCACAAATCAGCTTAACTTTGTAAAAAATAGTTCGAAACTGAAGAAGTAATACAGTTTCTTATTGGGACCAAAGGATGGGAGAAGCTGTACATATTTATTCAATCCGCATTGCGTTATAGAAAAAGAATCATAACAGAAAGCTTTTGATTTGTAAAATATTTTTTTTTAATACCAATACATTCTTTAAAAAAAATTGTTCTTTTCGTTCAAATTATGCTTTTGTTTTGTTGCTTACAAGAAATAACAAATAATATATTCATATACGCATTGTAACTCTGTCAATCTGGCCGACGGTTCATAACCAGGTTATGAACGACTTGTAAACAAATTTTTGTAAATCTGAGTTTTTCATACAAATAAAGTCTATTATATTCTATATATGTCAACGGCCTTGGCTCCGATGAAAGCATCGCTCCCATAGATCAGCGAAATCAAGCATCGTTGCGCGTGGTAAGTACTTCGATGTGGGACCGTCGGAAACCAACCACGTGCTGTGCACATGTGTTTCTTCTGTTGTGTGTTCTTTCTTTCTCTGTCTCTCTCTGTTGTATTAATGTATGTGATGTTTAAAGCCAATGGTCTCGTTGCTCGTGCTTCAGTGTCTCTACTTCGTAGATTTATCTATTTTTACTCCCAGGAACGGGTCGTATAGCCGCCGCTTGCCCGATGCTTCTCCGGATGGGGGCCCGCGGGTTTGGAGCATTATAGGAAATTTTAATTCCGTGGCCGTGGATGGGTTGCCCATATCAGGTTCTGTCGGCGTAGCGCTTGCTGGTATGGTGGCGTCGACTTTATGCTCTGGATCGAAGTTAGCTGATAGCGATTTAATCGGGGCATGCTGTATTCTAGGTATCCTCCTTTTATTGCTGGGCTACATTTTTCGGTGTAATATGCTTAGTCGAGGCCAACGATGCGAGGGCGGCTGCCGAGGTGGACGGAAGGTCGTGAGCTTGGGCTTTAGCGCCTGATGTGTCTTTAGTCGGTATTTGTCGCTGCTTCTGGTCATCTTTGCTGCGTGTCTGTTTGTCTTCAACACGCCCAGCTTCTTGTGTCCTTCGGTGTGGTTGTGTCAGGGTGGGGTCCTCTCTGCTCGGCTCTTTCTTAAAACCCACCTTTCGGGCTCCCTGTATTCCAGCGTGAAGTGTGGCTGGGAAATGGTCTAGCTAAACCACCGACTTCACCTGGGGCTTTACTTAAGCAGGGAGTGGTGATTGTCTATCCCACGGCTGGCTAGTTGTTTTCGTCTTCTTGGTTGGCTCCATTATTGATGTTGACTGCTCGACTGCCACAGACGGAATGAATTCGACCTTAATTTCTTTTGATGATTTGTCTTCTGGTGATGTGAAACCTTTTAAATCTTTCAAATGAGAGCGAATGATTTGGTTTCTCTTTCGGTTATTATAGTCCATCCTTCTTATTACAACGATGACCGGAGAATCAAATCGGATGACCTCGTATGGCCCTTCATATCGTGGTGCCAGCTTTTCCGTAAAATGATTTGTAGCAGAAGAGAGCCGCTACTCTCTCATATACTGGGTCTCCAATTTCTGTGTCGAAGATTGTAACCTCGGGTTAGCTTCTGAGCTGCCGTCTGTAGATTAGTCCTTACCAGTTGATACAATGCTTTTAGCCTTTCTTCTCTTACGCTGATTTCCTCTTCGCAGTGGTTGTTTGGCAGATGAGCGGGCTGCGGTTTTTGTATCTCTCTGCCATAGTTGAGAAAGGCGGGGGTGAAACCGGTGGAATCATGCTTAGTGGTGTTGATGGCGAAGGAGAGTTCAGGCAGGTGCTTATCCCAAGAGCGGTGGTTGTCACGCACGTATTGCGCTATCATAGTTTTGAGTACTGTGTTGACTCTTTCTGTCGGATTTTCTCTTGGTGTGTAAAATTCGGTGAATCTTTGTTGTATGCCCATCTCAAGAAGTAAGTTTGTAAGAACATTGTTGTTCTGATCACTGCTTGAGCGGTAGCTCTCAGAAGGACGGTAAATTTATCTACAAAGACTAACATCATAGTATTCCCGTGATCTTGGCAACGGCCCACAAAGTCTATGCATACAGTGTCCCAAGGCATATTTGCTATACGCGTGTGCATCAGGTCACTTGGCTTCTTTTGCGATGCTTTGAACTCCCGACAAACTTGGGGTTTGCTTACATATTTAAATATGTCGCGGTACATTCCGGGCCAGTAGCACAATCTCATGATCCTAGCTGCTGTCTTAGATATACCAAAATGACCTGCGGTGGTGGCATCATGGTTATCGTACAGGACAATCTCCAATCTCGTTCTGGCTTAATAATGGGTGCGCTGGAAATCTTCTAAACAGGCGGTTCTCGGTCTGGGTATCTTTCTGGATTCTGTTTTACTTGTCTGGTGCGTTTATGCGTCCAATCCTCAGCGCTGCTGGCTATCACCGGCAGATCACTTTGGGTTAATGGTAAAGGGCCTCTTGATAGCGCGTATGCCACGACATTCATAGCGCTCCTTTACGGTATTTTCTAACAAACTCATAATGCTGAAACTCGATAGCCCAGCGGGCTAAGCGTCCGGAAGGGTTGTCTAAAGAATATAGACATTTTAAAGAGTGGTGGTCTGTTATTACTGTGAAATGGTAGCCTTCAAGATATGGCCTCATCTTTCTAATACCAAAAAGAATCGCCGTAGACGAATACTTCCTTTCCAAGTCGGTCAAGGTTCGGCTAGCGTAGGCGATTACCCTTTCATGGTTGTCGGAATTTTGACATAACACGACTCGGAGACCGTGTTGGCTTACGTCTGTCTGTAACAATCGCGAAGTAAGTCGTTGATCTCATCATCAATAATTCTTTGCATCGCTGGGTTCCTAGGATAATACATCCGTTTAAAAGGTTGGTCAGTTTTCAGTTTTATATGTTATACGGCCGCATTAGTGGTGCTGGGTAAATGTCCGAATTTTGGACGCATCGAGTAAATTACGCAAGACTCCTTCTTGTTCCCTAGACAACGGTTTTCCTCCCAGTTCGCAAATGCGATTGCGGTCGGGGCTAGGCAAACCTTTAACCATTGGTATTTCTTCGCCACGTAGTCATTTTGAAGTCAGCATTTAATAGCACGTCGACGCCTAACACCATATCTTCGGTAAGCTGTTCCGTATATGTCACTTCCCCATAAACTGATTGCCCACCGATGTTAATGGTTAGGAAATAATGCTCACGACTCTCGACAGGGTAGAGAACTCGACGGGTTTTAGCGTTTATAAATGATTTAGTGGACCCCGTATCCAGCAAGGCTTTTTTCGTTTGGCCGCAAATCTTGACAGGGATGAAACACCTTTGGTCTTGCCAAGCTTCTCGTGGCGAATGCTGCCCTAAATTTGTACTTCAGCCACATGCTCCGGGCCAAGCGTTTGTACCCCTGCAAATTGGCCATCGCATGGCCTGGTTGAAAACGGCGCTGGGTCTGCTGAATTGGGTTGTTCCATTTGCTCAGTATAAGGATCACTTACGTTGGTCTGCTCTAGGGTCGTCTGGCGAGGTAAATCAGGTCGGGTATCTACTATGGACACCCGGTGTGGATGACAGTCACAATCATCTGTCCGATGACCATCCTCTCCACAGTAAGAACAAAACAGCCGGAAAGGCCGATTTCAACTACTCTCTTTGTATGCTCCCGCTGCTTGCAATTCCAGCAGTGAGTTGTTCTGTCGTACTGACCTGTGGTTCGGTTCAAGTTACTTCGGTCAAAGGTTACTCTTGTTGGAGCTTCTGTTTATTCCAACTGGAGGTCGGGTTGAAAACGAGTGCGAGTTGCGGTCTTCCGCCTGTATGTATTCATATTCCTCGGCTAATTTCATTAGCTCGTCTAAGGTCTCGAAGTCTCGTCTCTTAATATGTAAGCGATATTTCGGACGGAGGCTATCACATATTCAGTCGACACATTCTGAAAGAGTTAAACGGGGGTGCCGATGTATGAGATACTGCGTGGCCTGAATGAACTCCTTAGCCTTCTCTCTTGACCCTTGCTTGCGTCGCATAATTTCATCCTCTAACTTATGTAAGAATCGGGCAGGCAGAAACTGCTAAAAAGGCATCTTGAGACGACCGCCATGTTCTAATTTCGGTCTTTTTTATATGGTACCATTCTAAGGGCGTACATCTGAGAACTTCTGGAAGAGCCTTTAGCATATCTTCAGGCTGGATATCGTAACATTTAATTAACTCTTCCATCCGTTCCACAAATTCACACGCGTTGCCCTTAGAATCGAATCTCAATCCCCATTTTCGCACGGTGTTCATGACTTCAGCATCATGACTGATGTGAAACCTGCCCGTACTGCTGGTATTACTGGGTGGGGCCAAATCCTCAGGGTACTCTCTCGCATTAGTGAAATTTTCAATTTCCTCGCATAAGTTCTGGGTGAATTTCCGCTGCCTCGCTTCCTTAATATAAGCGCTGAAATGGGCTCTTAAAACGGATATAGGACCTTCAGCTTCGATACCTATCTGGCCCATCCGATCTACAACTCCTGTTTCCTTAGGAGGTAGATGGCTCCTAAGCTAGTGAAAACGTCGAATCCCTCTTCGGTATCGGACATGGTGAACTCTTATATTCTCCTTTTGTTGTATGAATCTATAAGATTTTGTCTTTACGGGTATGGACTTTATAGTCCCTGCTCGGGCGCCAATTTGTGATGTGCTTTTTGTTTCTCAGCCGAGGTTTTGCTCGTCGGATAGCCAGTGTCGAAAATGAAGAAAACTTCAAATGAAATGTCTTGAAAACCTCAATATCAAAATCTTTATTAAGAACAACTCATTAAATCACAACGTACAATATTTGGTTCGTATAAATTCTGGTTATAGGGTATTTTGGTTATAAAACGGCGGTGGAAGTACTTCTTCAAATAAGGTGCATTCAAGTCCCGGGTTAGTAGTCCTCGGTGTATTTATGGATCTGGTACTACCTCTGGGTATTTTGGTTCCTGGTTAGTTTTGGTCAATCGCTTCTGGTATCGGCATGGGCTCCTAGCCCCCTGGTGACATGTCAGCAGGTCTAACGCCCCTGGTGACGATCAGCAGGTATAAAGCCCCTGGTGGTGGATCAGCAGGTATAATGCCCCTGCTGGCGATCAGCAGGTATAATGCCCCTGGTGGATCAGCAGGTATTAAGCCCCTGGAAGCGGATCTGCAGGTATAATGCCCCTGGTGGCGATCAGCAGGTATAAAGCCCCTGGTGGCGGATCGGCAGGTATAATACCCTTGGTGGTGATCAGCAGCTATAAAACCCCTGGTGGCGGATCAGCAGGTATAATGCCCCTGGTGGCGGATCAGAAGTTATAATGCCCCTGGTGGCGCACTGCAGGCAAAAGCTCTGGTAGATCAGCAGGTACCGAAGCCCCTGGTGGCAATTAGCAGGTATAATGCCCGTGGTGGGGATCAGCAGGTATAAAGCCCCTGGTGGCGATCAGCAGGTATAATGCCCCTGGTGGCGATCACCATGTATAAAGTCCCTGGTGTCGGATCAGCAGGTATAATGCCCCTGGTGGTGATCAGCAGGTAAAACGCCCCTGGTGGCAATCAGTAGGTATAAAGTCCTTGGTGGCGGATCAGCAGGTATAATGCCCCTGGTGGCGCACAGCAGGCAAAAGCTCTGGTAGATCAGCAGGTATAGAAGACCCTGGTGGCAATTACCCAACTTGCAACGAAACCCCTTACGACTGGTGGGGGAAGCTCCGAGCAACAAAGCTACAAGTGACCAAATCGACCTGCCTCGTCGGTGGACAAAGCCAAACTGATTGAAAGAATCAAATTTACCAATAAGGCACGACTTCAAGTGTGGTTGAAGGGGTGCTTTTCGTTCGTCATCGAAGGTCCTGATGTAATGTTTTGAGTCAAAGCTGAACGGAACTGTAAGGATGACGAACGAAAATAACAATATTACTCATTGTTTTCTGCTGACGTCACGTGCCCTACCGAGTATAACTGTATTGATATGAAAGGGAATTTAAGCTGAACATATTTTAGTATGTATCGACAGTGTGGAATTATTTATTACAGCGATAGAAAGTAGAAATAAATCAAAATGCCTTTATTGTAATTCAAATGACCATTACTTTACAAGATGTCAATCGTTTGCTTTGATTCCAGTAATGCAAAGATTTGAGTTTGCGAAAAGTGTGCCGGTTTGCATTAACTGCATTCGGAAAGGACACACAGTTTCGAAATGCAAACTAAGTAAATGTAGTGTATGCAATCGATCTCATCATACATTGTTGCATCAGCATGAAACAACTTTCAATAGCTCACCGCTACCATCATCTTCAAATGTTCAAGCTATGCATGCCTCGGTTTCGACTAACCAATTGTGAATATAAAAGGCATCACTGGTGAGTTTTCGCTGGCTCGAGCATTACTTGACTCTGGCTCTCAAATAAATTTTATTACTGAAGAGCTTGTACAAATTTTGATAAAGTGTTGTCGGTTGGTCAAATTAGACAGAGTCCCGCATATCCAACTCTTCAAAAGACACTTCTTGGTTGGGTAATATCTGGGAAATATCCTAGAGGTACAAATTCAAATACCAAACAATGTAATTTGGTTTGTCAGTCTGAAGAGTTACCAGACTTAGACGAAATAGTCCAAAAATTCTGGTATTGGAAGACATTACTGGCGAAGTGATAAAAATTCAAACGCCAGAGCAACAGTTTTTCGAAAAACACTTTGTTGTAAATACTCAATTCTTGCCAACAGGACCCCTTGAGGTAAAACTACCCTTCAAATTATCGTCAAACTCGCTTGGAACATCGTCTGAAACTGCCAAACGTCGGTTTCTCGCACTTGAGTGAAAACTTTCCAAAAATAGCGACTTGAGAGCCATGTTTATGGATTTCATGAAAGAATACCTCTCGTTGGGACATATGTCACCAACAAATAACGAAATCCCAAAAAGCCCGCACTATTTCATTCCACATCAGTGTGTTTTAAGACCCAAAGCACGAGTACAAAGCTGAGAGTTGTTTTTCACGCTTCAAGTCGAACATCTTCTCATCTATCACTGAAATACATCTTGATGGTTGGGCCAACTATTCAAGAGGAGCTGTTTTCGACGTTGCTCCGTTTTCGTACACACAAATATGCCATTACGCCAGGTATTACCAAAATGTACCGCCAAGTTCTTGCAGCTTAAAAGCACACGATTTACCAGCTCATGGTGCGGAGGCAGCATCCGTCTCAACCGTTACAACACTTTCGATTAAGTATTATCGCCATTTTTTGCGACACGGTGTTTAAAGATGCTGGGCGATGCTAACGAAACGTCATTTCCCACAGGATCGAATATAATTCGGAGAGATTTTTACGTTGATGATCTTTTAACCGGTGCCGATAACCTTAAAACCCTTAAAATAATAAAATTCGAAATTCAAGTCCTTAAAAAAAGGAGGGTTTAAGTTGGCTAAATCGTTTTCAAACCATCCAGAGTTTCTTAATACGGAGAGTCCCGAAAAATCAATAAAATTTAATGATTTAGACACAACAAAAACTCGGGCAATTTTGCGAGCTACTAAGAGAAACATACTATCAGTTTCCGCTCGTCTCTTCGATCGTCTTGGTTTGGTATGCCCCATATTAACCAAAGCAAAAATTTTATTACAAGAGCTTTGGATTGCAAAAAATTATTGGGATGAATCGCTTCCATTGCGTGTTGCTAATTATGAATAAAAGTAGAGGAAATGCTGAATCTAGATGTTGAGCAAGTAGTGTTTTGGACCGATTTCGAAATAACCCTGCACTGGATAAAAACACATCCAACTGCGCTTGCAACGTTTGTTGCAAATAGAGTGTACGACATCCAAGAGTGGACACCAAAAGTATGGTGGAAACATGTGCCAACAAAGCAAAACCCAGCAGACATTATTTCAAGAAGTTGCAATGTCGATGAACTCAATGCGTCATTTTGGTTCAGGGGTCCACAGTTCTTACTAGAAGAACCATCATCGTGGCCGGTTAATTTGCATTTCGAATTGTCTCCAGAAGATTAAGCCTTAGAAAAAAGCAAAAAAAAAATTCTCTAATAGCGGTAGAAAAACTTCGAACTAAACTTCTAGATTACATCGAAGAAGAAACTTGATATATTGACCTTGCGACTACGTTTGTATATATAATGCGATTTTTTAAAAGATCGAAAAGTAGAACAGAAGTTGTAGAAGAATTACCGACGCAAAAGATTTGAATTTATCGTTTCTCAAAATAGTTGAAATTGTTGAAAAGTATGAATTTTCCGATGAAATTCAAAAGCTTAAAAAGAAAGTTACGTTGCAAATCAGTATTCAAAAGCTTAATAAATTTATTCACGATTATTCTGACGAAAATTGTTCATTCTCATTAATTCGCGTAGGTTGTCGTCTGTTAAACGCACCAATTGAGTATGATGCCAAATTCCCACTTTTATTGACCAAAAATTCACCACTTGGAAAAACATACTTAACGTACTTACACAGGAAAACTTTCCAGGCTGGACCTCAAGCCATGGTGGCTTTGCTTCGAGAAAAGATTTGGCTAATAAACGCAAAAAATGCATGCCAAAAGATTGTGCGACAGTGCATACATTGTTTTAAATATAAACCAAAGTTGCTCACTCAGATAGTGGGTAATTTACCAGCGGATCGACTGCGAGTGCAACGACCGTTATATGCGGTGTAGATTTCTGTGGCCCGGTATATACCACTTTTCGAATTCGTGGCCGGCTGCCGAATAAGCTTATATTGTTGTCTTTGTTTGTTTCGCCTCAAAAACTGTACATTTTGAACTAGCTTCTAATTTGTCTTCTGAATGTTTTCTTCTCGCCCTTAAAAGCTTTATCTGTCATCAAGGAGTTCCCAAGACGATTCACTGCCACAACGGAACGAACTTCGTGGGAACTCAGAGGATTCTGAAAAAGGCTCAAGAGGAGTTCGAGAGAGGAAAGGAAGCAGTTCATCGGTACGCGGCAGAGGAGGGGTTCAGCTTCGAATTCATACCACCGAGAGCCCCTCATTTCGAAGGCCTATGGGAGGGGGCAGTGCAGGCGGCGAAAACGCTTTTATAGCGTACCCTGGGCAACACACTTCTCACAACCGAAGAGCTACTCACCGTACTCATCGAGTTGGAGGCAATCCTCAATTCAAGGTCAATTACCCTCTAAGCGCCGACCCCAACGACGGCGAAGCACTCACCCCAGCGCATCTATTAATCGGCATCAGCTTACGATCGCTGCCCTCAGAACAAGTGCCGGAACAGCAAATGGCCTGCTTCAAAGCAGCAGTTTTGGCAGAAGTTTTGACACGAGCAACCCAATCTCGTCGTGGGCAAACTCGCCCTTATTCACGAGGACAACTCTCCACCACAACAATGGAAAATGGGACGAGTCAAAATATAAATTTATTATTGTGAATATTTAATTTTATAATATTTTAATTTCGCGCCCATCCGGCCATCTTTATTTTGTAAATTAAATTTGAAAAAAGAAGAAGAAAACAAAGAAGAACAGAAGAATAAAAATTCATTCCGAAGTGTAACTTAAATTAATCCGGACGTCTTTTATTTAAAATAATTCTCGCTCTCCTATTTCTTATAACAACACAAAAAGTTAAAATTTCATAAGTTTAAAAATTAGGCAAATTTGTAGAAATTATTACAAGTTTTTCAAATCCGCTGATGATTTTCCTGAGCAAAACCACACCTGCCAGACTTTAAAGGCAAGAACTGTGTTGAAGGATTTATGTTATGTTGTTAAAGGAAAATACGGGCCCGCTTTCGGCCTTCCGAAAAAAAGGAACAACTTGACACGACGAATCAAAATATAAGGATAAAAATGAAACGTATATAATTTGACTTTCCATGTTGTTATAGCTACAAGAAAAAATTAAAACCTGATATTTCTCTTGAACATTGCGCTTCCTCCAAATAACCCATCTTCAAAATATGTATCCTCTCATTGCATAAAACTTCAACCATGCGATACTGATATATTCCATGGTGATTACCTTTCGTGGCCGGTATTTCGTTATATGTTCAACGCGGTCTATATACACAATGCGAAACTAGGTGATGTGGAAAATCTATTTAATCTGTGATGCAAAACGCTGGTAGACGAATGCCGATTTATATCCCTCAATCATTCGAGATCGCATAATACACATGTCAAATTCACTTCTCGCGCAAAACACCATGTTTGAATGGGCCCTGAAACGTTTCAATTCTTTAGCACTACAGTAGAGTTGGGGAGGGAGTTTAGCACGCTAGACACTCAGTTATGTACATTTTTGGAATTAGATGAATTACCCTCAGCCGTTTTCAGATCGAATTAGGATTGCTTCTGCGAGGAATTTTATAAAACAACCACCCACATACGATACGATGGTAGGCTTGTTGTGTGCGCCTTTCCTTTAAACCACAAATCCCAAGAAATATTTTGGGTCACTTAAGGCTTATTGCATTAAAACAATTTGCTAGAACCGAAAAAAACTCTAAGTTAAAAGGCTGAGCTAACATCTCAATATTCAAAGTCATTGCGGAGTATCTTACCCTCGATCATATGCGAAAGGTTAGCGCATTGGAAAACCGCGGACAAAAATCCTTTTATCTTCCGCATCATGCTGACCGCATGGTCGAAAGCATCTCCTCCAATGCTTCCTCGAATGGCGTTAGCTTGAACGATGTTGTATATCCGGGACCAATTTGGAACAAGACCATCCCTCACGAATAATCGTTGGCATTTCTACAAGATTGTGTTTCATGCAGACATGTAAATGTACCGTCAGATTTTGCTCGACCCTCGAGATACGCCTTTTCAGAAAACACTTTTCGCTCATCTCCGCACAAAAAATCTCCGACCGAAAATCGTTTTCAAATTTTGCTCCCGTTTTTAATTCATTTTATGTTTGAAAATATTTGCAATTCTTTCTCATTTTTTTCAAAGCGTTTTCATAGCTTTATTTGAAAATGACCAAAAATTGGTTTCAAACTTTCCTCTCGTTTATTTTTGTATTTATTACAAAAGAGCCAAAAATAATTTTCGAATTTTGCTCCCGTTTTCTTTTGATACTCTTTTCATCGCCTTAGTTGAAAAAGGCAGAAAATCCTCTTCAACTCGTTTTTAATTAATTTTCTATTGAAAACTATTTTCAATTTTTTCTCATTTTTCTTCAGAGTTTTTCATCGCTTTATTTGTAAAACTGAGAAAATCCTTTTCAAATGTTGCTCTGGTTTTTAATTTTCTATTTGAAAATATTTTCACCTCTTACTTATTTTGTCTACACATTTTTTTATTCGCTTTATTTGAAAAGAGACGGAAATCCTTTTCATAGATTTCTCGTATTCTTTTTATATTTTTTCATCGCTTTATTTGAAAAGGGCCGAAAATCCTTTTCGTATTTTGCTCTTGTTTTTCTTTTGATATTTTTTTTTGTCATCGCTTTAGTTGATAAGGTCAGAAAACCCTTTGCAAACACGCTATCGCTGTATTTTTTTCTAGCGCTTCTTTCTATTTTCTATCGCTTTATTTTTTGGATGTCATCTCAATGCTAGAAGGGTTGATAATTGCCACGGATTCGGTAGTAAAATTCCATGAATCCGCTAAAGAGGTTCCTGAGCAAAACCAGACCTACCTGACTCAAGAGGCAAGAAATATTCAGTTGAAGGGTTTATGGCATTACGTTAAAGGAAAACACGCCGCATGTGCCCGCTTTCGGCCTTCCGAAAAAAAGGAACAACTTGACATGACGGTTATTGAGTCAAAATATAAGGATAGAAATGAAACTTATATTAATTGCCTTGCAATGTTATTATAGCTACCAAATAAATTAAAACATGATATTTCTCTTGATTGCGCTTCCTCCAAATAACCCTCAAATCTGCAAAATCTATATCCTCTCATTGCATAAAACTTTCACTATGCGATACCAATATATTCCATGGTGATTATCTTTCTTGTCCCGCATTTCGTTATATGTTCAATGCGGTGTATATACAGAATACGAAACTAGTTGCTGTAGAAAAACTATTTCATCTGCGATGAAAAACGGGTAGATGCGTATAAAATTGTAAATTAGTTTCCTTTGACTAATTCCAGCTTTCATTTAGCTTGCGAAGCATTACGCGCGGCTTATGAAAATACCCGCATCCTAGTCAATAATCAAGCCAAAAGCCTTTTTCATTCGCCCACGCTCTTGGAGGAATCCGCCAAATCATTTCGCATATTGCAATGCAAAGTAAATGACACTCTCTCGATACTCCAAGCCCACAATGTCAAGATCGAAAACTGGGACCCCATTCATGTTTTCGCTTTCATCTGGGAACAATGGCTCGAAGACCCAAAAAAGTGCCATCGTGGAAGCAATTAGACAAATTCCTCAGTTCTCGCTTTTAAACCCTGGAGTTAATTTCAGACACTATTTCCTCAAAACCGACACACAGTCAAAGCACTCCGAGGAAAACTCCAACACAGAAGGCAAATAAAGCCAGAAAGGTTTTTGCAAAGGCGGGAGGATCTAACACATTTTAAATCTATTCCAACTATTCTATATACGAATGAAGGTCGCTTCTCAAATCGAAAAAGTTCATCAGCTAAAAAAGTGCAACAATTGCTTGGGTACCGGTCATCAAAAATCTTTTTGCTCAAGTAAGCGTTTCTGCAGTTATTGCCAGAAACGTCATTACACGCTTCTGCACTTGCCGACAAACTCTACATCAAATTTGATACAGTCCACTTCTCCACAGGAAGAGGTCAAAAACCCTCAAATGTCAGCATCCTCTAAGGCTTTCATTTCTCAATTTAATGTTCAAAGCTATATGGTGACTAAAGCTACTAAACTATCGGGGTTCTGCTAGCAACTGCACTAGTTGGCATTATGGGAAGAGATATTGTGCATACGGTCAGAGCATTGATTGACCCCGGCCCGGAAGCATCCTTCATCTCGGCAACTGTACAAAAACGTCTCAATTTACCTTGCATAGATAGAGACACTGAAATTTCCGGAATAAGTGGAAATCGCTCAATGACCTCTTCTGCTTCTCAAGACTGCTTCTTTTCAATCCCTGGCTTCAACACTTCTCAAGCCACCCTATCAACTTAAGCGGTTGTGTTAAAAACACTAAGTATTCGAAGGTCTTACCCCACTTTTAACAAATCTTCTCAAGTAGACCTGCTTACAGGAGCCGAATTATATCCCTCACTCATTCGAGATGGCATAATACACATGTCAAATTCACTTCTCGCGCAAAACACCATTTTTGAATGGGCACTGTCGGGACCAGTTCCAGAAACTTTTCAATCCCTTAGCACTACGGTAGAGTTTGAGAGTGAGTTTAGCACGCTAGGCACTCAATTACGTTAATTTAGGAAATAAGAGGAATTACCCTCGGCCGTTGTCAAATCGAAGAAGGATTGCTTCTGCGAGGAATTATATAAAACCACCACTCACAGATGATACGATGGTAGGCTTGTTGTGTGCGCCTTCCCTTTAAGCCACAAATCCCAAGAAATATTTTGGGTCAATCAAGGTTTATTGCATGAAAACAATTTGCTAGAACCGAAAAAACTCTAAATTCAAAGCCTGAGCTAACATCTCAATATTTAAGAGTCATTGCGGAGTATCTTAACCTCGATCATATGCGAAAGGTTAGCCTGTTAGAAAACGGCAGAGAATTATCCTTTTATCTTCCGCATCATCCTGACCGCATGGTCGAAAGCATCACCTCCAATGCTTCCTCGGATGTCGTCAGCTTGAACGATGTTCTATATCCGGACCAATTTGAAACAAGACCTTCTTTCCTCACTAATAATTCGTTGGCGTTTCCACAAGATTGTGCTTAATGCAGGAAAAAATGTACCGTCAGATTTTGCTCGACCCTCGAGATACGCCTTTTCAGAGAACACTTTTCGCTCATCTGCGCACACAAAAATCTCCGGCCGAAAATCGTTTTCAAATTTTGCTCCGGTTTTTAATTCATTTTATATTTGACAATATTTTCAATTATTTATCATATTTCTACAAAGCGTTTTCATCGTTTTATTTCAAAAGGGCCAAAAATCCTTTTCGAATTTTGCTCCCGTTTTCTTTTGATACTTTTTTCATCGCCTTAGTTGAAAAAGCCAGAAAATCCTTTTGAACTCGTTTTTAATTAATTTTCTATTGATAAATATTTTCAACTTTTTGTCATTTATCTTCTGAGTTTTTCATCGCTTTATTTGTAAAGGTCAGAAAATCCTTTTCAAATTTTGCTCTTGTTTTTAATTAATTTTCTATTTGAAAATATTTTCACCTCTTACTTATTTTTTGTACAATTTTTTTTATCGCTGTATTTCTCTTTTCTTTTCGCTTTATTTGAAAAGGGCCGAAAATCATTTTCAAAGTTTCGTCTCGGTTTCTTTGTTTGATATTTTTTCATCGCTTCATTTGAAAAGGGCCTAAAATCCTTTTCGAATTTTGCTCTTGTTTTTCTTTTGATATTTTTTTTGTCATCGCTTTAGTTGATAAGGTCAGAAAACCCTTTATAAATGGCTATCGCTGTAATTTTTTCTAGCGCTTCTTTCTACTTTCTATCGCTTTATTATTTGGAAGTCATCTCAATCATAGAAGAGTTGATAATTGCCACGGATTTGGTTGTAAAATTCCATTAATCCGCCAAAGATGTTCCTGAGCAAAACCACACCTACCTGACTCTAGAGGCAAGAAATACTGAGTTGAAGGGCTTATGGCATGGCGTTAAAGGAAAATAAGCCGCACGAGCCCGCTTTAGGCCTTTCGAAAAAAAGGAACAACTTGACATGACGGTTATTTTGTCAAAATATAAGGATAGAAATGAAACTTATATTAATTGCCTTGCCATGATATTATAACTATACATGATATAAATTAAAACATGATATTTCTCTTGAATGCGCTTCCTCCAAATAACCCATCTTCAAAATCTGTATCCTCTCATTGCATAAAACTTTCACCATGCTATACCGATATATTCCATGGCGATTATCTTTCGTGGACGGCATTTCGTCCGCATATAATTTTCAATGCGATATACATAAAGAATGCGAACCTAGTTGCTGTAGAAAAACTATTTCATCTGCGATGCAAAAATGGGTAGGTGCGTATTATATTGTAAATTAGTTTCCTTTGGTATATCACCAGCTTTCGTTTAGCTTGGGAAGCATTACGCCCGGCATATGAAAATCCCCGCATCCTATCCAATAATCAAGTCAAAAGCCTTCTTCATTTGCCCACGGTCTTGGAGGAATTGGCCAAATCATTTCGCATATTGCAATGCAAAGTAAATGACCCTCTCTCGATACTCCAAGCGCACAATGTCAAGATCGAAAACTGGGACCCCAATCTTGTTTTCGCTTGTTCTAGTAAACTTTTGAAAATCAAACTGGCCATCTGGGAACAATCTTTAGAAGACTCAAAAAAAGTGTCATCGTGGTAGCAATTAGAAAAATTCTTCAGCTCTCGCTTTTAAACCTTTTAGTCGATTTCAGACACTACTTCCTCAAAGCCGACACACAGTCTAAGCACTCGGAGTAAAACTCCAACACAGAAGGCAACTGAAGTCAAAACGTTTCTTGCAAAGGTGGGAGGATCTAACAAATGTAAAATCTGTTCAGCCATCCATTCTATGTACGAATGCGCGAAATTTTCCGCTGTGAAGGTCCCTTATCGAATCGAAAAAGTACATCAGCTAAAAAAGTGCAACAATTGCTTTGGTACCAGTCATCAAAAATTTTCTTTCTCAAGTAAGCGTTTCTGCAGTTATTGGAAGAAACGTCATCACAAGCTTCTCCACTTGCCGACAAACTGCATCAAATTTGATACAGTCCACTTCTCCACAGCAAGAGGTGAAAAACCCTCAAATGTCTGCACCCTCTCAGCCTTTTATTCCTCAATTTAATGTTCAAAACTATATGGTGACTATAACTACTGAAGTATACGAATTCTGCTAGCAACTGCTCTAGTTGGCATTATGGGAGGAGATACTGTGCATACGGTAATAGCATTGATTGACCCAAGCCCGGAAGCATCCTTCATCTTGGCAACTGTCCAAAAACGTCTAAATTTACCTTGCATAGATAGAAACACTACAATTTCCGGAATAAGTGGAAATCTCTCAATGACCTCATAGAGACTGCTTCTTTTCAATCGCTGGCTTCAACACTCCTCAAGCCACCCCATCAACTCAAGCGATCGTGTCAAAAACACTAACGAACAATCTTCCAAGAACATCTTTGTCGATAATTGACACTATTCGAATGTCTTACTTTGGCCGATCCCACTTTTAACAAATCGTCTGAAGTGGACCTGCTCATAGGAGCCGATTTATATCCCTCAATCATTCGAGATGGTATAATGCACATCTCAAATTCACTTCTCGCCCAAATCACCATGTTTGGATAGGTATTGTCGAGATCAGTGAGTTTAGCACGCTAGACACTCAATTACGTAAATTTTGGAAATTACGCTTAAGGTCACTCAAGGTTTATTACATTAAAAAAAAATTGGTAGAACCGAAAAAAACTCTAATTTAAAAGCCTGAGCTAAAATCTCAATATTCAGAAGTCATTGCGGAGTATGTTATCCTCGATCATATGCGAAACGCCTCCAATGCTTCCTCGAATGGCTGCAGCCTGAACGATATTCTATATCCGGGACCAATTTGGAACAAGACCTTTCCTCACTAATAATTCGTTGGCGTTTCTACAAGATTGATTTTAATGCAGTTATTGAAAAATGTACCGTCAGATTTTGATCGACCCTCGAGATCGCTTTAATTGACAAGGTCAGATATTCCTTTTCAAATTTTGGCCTCATTGTTAATTCATTTTCTATTTGAAAATGTTTTCAACCCTTTCTCATTTTTTCTACAGAAATTTTTCATCGCTTTATTTGAAAAGGGGGGAAAATCCTTTTCGAATTTTGCTCTCGGTTTTACTTTGATTTTTTTTTCATCGCTTTAGTTCCAAATGTCAGAAAATCCCTTGCAAATACGCTATCGATGTCATTTTGTCTAGCGCTTCTTTCTATTTTCTATCGCTTCATTATTTGGAAGGGTCATGTCAATCCTAGAAGAGTTGATAATTGCCACGTATTTGTTGGTAAAATTCCATGACTCCGCTAAAGATGTTCCCTTTTCTATCACTGGCTTCAACACCCCTCAAGCCACCCTATCAAATCAAGCCATTGTGTTAAGTCTACTCGAAGGTCTTACTTTAGCCGACCCCACTTTTAACACATCGTCTCAAGTAGACCTGCTCATAGGAGCCGATTTATATCCCTCAATCATTCGAGATGGCATAATACACATGTTAAATTCACTCCGCGCACAAAACACCATGTTTGGATAGGTATTGTCGGGACCAGTTCCAAAAACTTTTCAATCCTTTAGCACTACGCTAGAGTTCGAGAGTGAGTTTAGCACGCTAGACACTCAATTACATAAATTTTGGGAATTAAACGAATTGCACTCGAGGTCACTCAAGGTTTATTGCATTAAAACAATTTGCTAGAACCGAAAAAACTCTAATTTCAAAGCCTGAGCTAAAATCTCAATCTGCAAAAGTCATTGAGGAGTATCTTACACTAAATCATAAGCGCAAGGGTAGCCCATTGGAAAACGTTGAAAACGGCAGAGAAAAATCCTTTTATCTTCCGCATCACGTGGTCATAAAGGTCGAAAGCATCTCAACAAAAGTACGTGTAGTTTTCAACGATGCTCTATATCCTGAACCAATTTGGAACAAGACCTTTCCTCACTAATAATTCGTTGGTGTTTCTACAAGATTGTGTTTAATGCAGACACTGAAAAAATATACCGTCAGATTTTGATCGACCCTCGAGATCGCTTTATTATTTTTTGTTTTTGTTTTTATTTTATTTAACATCAATTACAGATCTTTAAATCTACAATGAGACTAATAAAAATAAGTATATACACATTTATAAGTAATATAAAATAATTAACTAATTTGAAAAGTGCAACATTAAGTTATTTTTTAAAGTGAGTATACATAATGAAAATTAATGTCAATATTGTAAGAAACAAGATTTGTTTCTCTAACACAGCGAGTTATAGGTTCGTTGAGTGCTTAGTTTACCCTATGTTCACTTTCACGAAGCATAACACGTTCTCCTAGCTGTCGCGATCAAAGATAAAAGAAAGGAGCACGCACCTCCAATCAAAAAGCGTTCTGGAGTGAGAACTGCATTAACTTCAGCGTCGTTTTCGATTGCCGTAAATGGTCGAGTGTTGAAACATGCTTCTATTTGGGTAACAAGTGTGGAAAGTTCTTCAAACGTTAACATTGTTTCTCCGATTACTCTTTTCAGATGATATTTGGTCGATTTTACGCTAGATTCCCAATGAATGTAGTTCAATTGTCACTGTAGAAATGTGAGCATATCGCTCTTCTTGAAGTGAATCGTCTTAAGGCTTCTATAAATGCTGCTGAGGTGAGGTCACTCACAAGCTCGATGTGAACTGCCTTGGTAGCGAAGCAAATGAATATGGCAATGTAGCCCTTGGTCGATCGATTTCCTCGCCCCTTGGAGATTAGTATTTGGATTGGTCCAGCATAATCAACACCTGTATGTGTAAACGGTCTGGATGGTGTTACTCTAGCTGCTGGAAGAAGTCCCATTTGATGAGTATTTGGCTGTGCAGTAAAACGGAAGCATTTCATATACTTAATCATGAATTGTCGAATACATCTTTTAGCTTAAATTACCCTATAACGCTGCCTTAGTTTTGCAAGTGTAAGACGGATACCACCGTGCAGTGTTCGTTCGTGAGCGTCATCAACCAGTAATTTTGTGAACCACTCTTCGCGAGGCAGAATGATTGGATGTTTTTCGGTATTAGTAAGTTCCGCATTTTGTAGTCGGCCACCGACAACAAGGATATTCTCGTCATTCAAAAATGGGTTTTAGGAAAGTACCTTACTTTTTTTGCTGATATTTTTTCTGCTTCCTAGGTATTTTAGTTCTTCGGCATGTACTGTGTTTTGAATATATCGTATAATTCCTTTGCTGGCAACATTCAACTCATTTACTGTTAAAATGCCAGTTTCGATTGGGTTTTTCAGTCTCTTGCTTCTGCAGTTTGCTTTGAATCGTCTGCAATAAGCGGCCAATCTTATTAGCTTTGAGTAGTTAGAGAATCATCTGCTAACTTAGTAGTTTCCACTGTTTAAATTTCAATCGTTAAAACTTTTCTGGTTTCGGGAATATCGCTCCCTGCATTTGAATAATGTTCTTGTGTAGGCCAATGATCTGAGCCAAATTGCAGCCAATCAGGTCTATTCCACCATAAATGATTGTTCGACATCTGCTCTGGTAAACAGCCTATTGAACCATAATCAGCTGGATTATGATTATCGGATGATCGTACATGCCTCCACCAGGTTTTGTTTGTTGCCTCTTGTATTTCTGACACTCGGCCTGAAACAAATGTCTTCCAGGTAGATGGACATTTCTGGATCCAGGCCATTTTTATGGTAGAATCTGCCCAGGCAAATAGTTTTTCAACTTGGGAGCCAAAGGTCTTCAACGTTTCTGCCAGTAGTTTTGATAGCAGATGAGCACCGAATAGTTCTAGCTTTGGAAGAGGAAGTTTCTTTCTTATCAGTGCCACTTTTGTTTTTGCAGTTAGGATTGTTGTAACATAGAACCCAGTTGGTACAGGTACTATTGCATAAAATACTGCTGCATATGCTGGTTCAGAAGCATTACAAAACCCGTGAAGCTCAGTATGTCTATGTTTTGTGGTCTCTTTCCACCTTGGGATTCTGATGTCCTCAACTGCCAATAGATTCGCCTTCAAGTTGTTCCATTGTTTCTGAAGTTCGATCGGAAGTGGGTCATCCCACTTATTCTCCGCTTGCCAAATACACTGCTTCAAGATTTTCGCGTTAACAGTCACTGGAGCCAACCAGCCAAGAGGGTCAAATAGTTTAGCTATTTCGGATAATGTTTTTCGTTTTGTGAGTGCCGTTTGTAGATTGTTGTTAGTCTTTAAGTTCACTTTGAATTGAAAAGTGTCACTTAAAGGATTCCAGTAGATTCCCAGGGTTTCGATTATTTCATCCTTCATGACGTCCTCTTTCTGTTGGTTTCGCAACTCGATCGGTATATGTTGGAGTAATTTTCCATTATTAGCTGCTCATTTTCGCAAGTAGAACCCTGCATCTCGTCAAGATGCTTCTGAGCTTTTCTGTATTACGTAATGGTGTTCCCACCGGACATAACATCATCGGCATAAAATTCATGTGTGACTATTTCTGCAGCGACTGGATACTTCAGTTTTTCGTATTCAGCTGGTTGATGGAGTTTTAATAGCTAGGTATGGTCAGATGCTGTACCATAAGTGACAGTGGTAAACTTATACTCTTTAATGGGTTGATCGGTAGAACTTCGCCACAAAATCCTCTGGTAATCTGGATGGTCTTCGTGTAGCTCAATTTGGCGATACATTTTCTCTATATCTGAAGTAAAAACGTATAGATGTTTTCTCCAGCGTATCAGTCAGTACCAGATTTGGATAATATTATCACAGAGCAGAATAATATGTGGGCAATAAACTCGTTCAAACCCTATAAATCAGCTGGACCAGACGGGATTATTCCGGCATTTCTTCAGGATGCTCTACAAGTAATAACCCCATGGCTTAGGGTCATCTTTAAAAGTTGTATAGAACTTAAATACGTCCCTATCACTTGGAGGAAAGTTAAAGTGGTTTGTATTCGATAAGCTGGAAAACTGACACCCTCGACTGCAAAGGACTATAAACCGATAAGCCTCTCCTCGTTCCTTCTCAAGACACTGGGGAGAAACATTGATCTATATGTAAGGGACCTTCTCTGTCCAAACAACTTGTGCAACTACCAACACGCTTACCTTAAAGATAAATCAGTGGAGACAGCATTGAATGAAGTCGTTTCAATAATAGAGAAAAGTTATGAGCACAAAGAACACTCCTTAGCAGCATTTCTGGATATCGAAGGTGCGTTTAACAACGTTAAAACGAATTCCATTAAATCTGCCTTGAAGAAGGTTGGAGCTGAACCCGCCATTGTAGCTTGGATATATTCTATGCTAAATGGTAGGATCATAAACTCAAAACTTGGGGACACTATGGTATAGAAAATAGTTGCAAGAGGCACACCACAAGGAGTAGTAATCTCTCCTCTTCTATGGGTCCTGGTAGTAAACAACATTCTTACAAGATTTAAAACAAAGGAATTAAAACAGTGGTTTATGCAGACGACATATTAATTCTGATATCGGGTAAGTTCCTTACCGCCATCAAAGATATAATGGAATCTGCGCTTAAGGAATTATCTTCCTGGGCAGAGCAAAAATGTCTAAGCTTAACCCTGCAAAAACAGAACTTGTTCTGTTCACGAGGAAAAAAAACTGGAGGACTTCATTCCTCCTAAGCTGAATGAGATCCCTCTGAAATTTTCCAGAGAAGCCAAATATTTGGGAGTAATCCTAGACTCTAAGCTAACTTGGAAAAGGAACACAGAGGAAAGAATGAAAAGAGCACTCTGCGCCTTCTACACATGTAAAAAAACCTTTCGAGCTAAATGGAGCATGCGAGCAAGTCATCCATTGGATGTACACAGCGATCGTTCGCCCCATACTTACCTACGGGTGGATTGTGTGGTGGAAAGATAGCCATCTCAAAAACCTAAACAAGGTACAGAGATTAGCCTGCATGGGAATAACGGTGGCATGGGGGTCTACGCCACAAGCAGGCCTTGAAATCATTTTAAATCTTCCAGGTCTGGACGAGTATATAAGGTGCACAGCGGGCAAGAGTGCGCTTCGGCTTAAAGAAACGGGCTCTTGGAGCACAGTACCAAAGGTCATGAATCTATCTGGCAAAGGTATGGAAATATGGCTGAACTTGATGTGACAACTGACTACTTACCATTGAGAATTGACTTCAACAGGAATTTTACGATGATAATACCCGAAAGACATGGATGGGAACCTAGCTCACTATTAAGAGAACAGGGTATTCCCATCTGCACTGATGGGTCTAAAATGGAAGAAGGAACAGAAGCCGGGATGTTTTGTGAAGCCCTTAATATTAAGGAATCGTATAAGCTCCCAGATGAATGCAGCGTCTTTCAGGCTGAGATCATCTGCTTGGGGGGTAATAAGATGGCATGCTCATCTGTTTACAAAACAATTGAACAGGAGATGCTACACATAATTAGCAACGACAACGCTCCGTTGTAAACCGAAGATCGAAGCAGTGCATTTAGCCTGCTGACGTAGGATAAGGTATATGTGATGTTTTTGTTGAAATATGGACGTGTTTTCCAGTTTCTGCGCTCATAAAAGGTATCCAGTTTTTGGAAAATTAATTAAAATTTGTAAAAACCGTAGCTAAAATTTTTTGAGTAGTGTTTGTAAGTAACTTTGACGTCATATATTAAAAATAGTTAAAAAAGTTTAATTGTTATTGTATTTTTTTTCCATTTTATAGCTTTGTTAACCAATAAATTCCTGATGAAGAGCATAAACATGCTCGAAACGTTGCATTAAACAATATCTTCTTTTTGACTGAAACTTTTGCCAATTCTTTCATTGATGGCGCGATATTTTTCGTCATTTTGTATAGCGCTGGCAAATTCTGCATTAAAAAGTAAACCGAAGTCAAGTATACAGCAATAAGGATCATCAGAAAAATGTCAAAAACGGCTGGTTTCACTCGGTAAACATATAGGTTTGCTTCTTGACGAAGTCGGGTTCACGTACATCTAGTCTGTCGTAAACTATTTTTAAGTTTTGCAGATACTTTTCAAAAGCACTCTTAAGATCGTTTTTATGTTGCAATGATTATTCAATGAATTAAAGAGGTTCTTGTTGATATCCTATAGGAAAATAAAAATAAATAGCCACAATTTAATAAAATTATAGTGTCTGAAAAAAATCTTACTTTGGCACCGGAGAATATATCACCCTCTTCTACATTGTACATAAAACGAGCTAGTGCTTCATCAATTACTTTGTTTTTTTCTTCAGTGCGTGTGAGGATTTTGTTGTGGTCGTCTTTGAATGCATTTTTTCGGATGCGTTCTTTTGGCGATTTGAAGCTGGATAGAGTGAAAGATGGTAGTTGAAACGCTCATTTTCCCACGCCAGATGGACATTAGCTAAATTAATTTTCGTATGCACACCATCGACTGTTATGTTGTTGTCCAACAGATCTAAGTAGCTTGTAGAAATTGTTCATTGCAGTTCCATATTTGGTGGTTTCGAAACATACAATGCGCCGCTTTCTGCTTGTGTAATTGTGTCCAAGCAGAGAATGAAGTCAATATTCTGTAATTGTACATTTTGATCAAGCCAGTTTTTGAGACCTTGACAGTTTAATAATGCTCCCGGTTCCGAAAGTAAGAACATCAAGCGAAATTTGCGAACAGTATTAACAGTGTTATGAAACTAACTAAATAAATCGGATAGTGTTAATAAGACTACGGTATCAGAGTTCTTACAAAGTCCAAAAGTGTTAAGGTGCGATGTGATTATAATAAACGGCCAGTTTGTATTAATTTCTATTTCAGCAGATTGTTTATTCTTCATTGGTGCAAGTTCTTCTTAAATAATTGGAATTGTGCTTTTTTTTACTGCATGGCTGGCAGCTGTTACAACAATCTGATAGCCATTAAGCTGATATCATATTGAGAATTTCGGAAAGTGCTGAAAAACGTTCTACTTTTCCAGCTGCAGCAGCTTGTTGTGCAGCTTTCTTTGCATCACTAACTGTTGTTATATCAGATATAACACGATCTGGATCTTCATTGTAGGTAGAAAAGTAAACAGGGATTGATGAAACCTGACCCAACATTGCTTGTTCAAGAAGTTTTAAATGCTCTTTATATAGGATTACCTACCAGGCCACCCGCTTTCTTTCTCTATAAAATGATCTATTGTCATATCTTTTGAGGAACTTTGCCACCACACAATGTCTTGACGTTCCCCAAGAATTCAAGGATTTGGCCTCCAGGTTAATGCAGATGCTCGACAACCATAGGGTACACTATTGACATCAAATTGGGACATCCGATAGACGGTAAATTCACTGGATGCCAAGACTGGATTCGATGAACAAATTATAAAAATTGCTAAAGTAATAAGAAGATAAAAGGGAAGTCCACCACGAATATGTCTGCAAAATTATCAGCGTCTTCGAACATTATTGAATTGAGGTAGTTGTTTGGAAGAGTTTATATTTGAAAAATTGGTAAAATAATTCCAGCAAAGAAAATTATAAATTTTTGCGGGAATTTTAGGACACCGAATGAAAAAAAAATTATGGCCGAAATTCTGACATTCTGAGAGACACAAGTTACACACAATATATTTTTTTTTGATTAAAGTAAATAAAATTGTGAAATAAGCAATAAATTAGACACAACTGTGAAAATAAAAGTATAGTTTTATTTCTCGTAAACTTTTTGAGAACCGTCAGATTGACTTTTGACAAATCAACAAAAAAATGTTCTGTCAGTTTGAGCAAAAGGATTTTTTAATCCACCACTCACATGTATTCACGGATAGGAAAAAATTAATAATTTAAGAGAGTTTTCTCTTACTCACCTCAAAAAAAATTGTGGGAATTTTAGGCAAGGGGGAGGGGGGTACGAGTCCCGTTTCTATGGATAGTTTCTCTATGATACAGACGCTAATACTACGTTTCCACCGAACGTTAATCTAGATTTATATTTACTTATCTCAAATAGTGTTTCCACCGCTCCAAAATTAGATTAATTTTGACAACACTATTCAAAATGCAAATATTGTTTCATTTTCTCTTATGATGTAGAAGTGAGACAAGCAGCTTCATCTGTTTCAAACGAAGCGAAGAATGCACTTTCCCGATGAATGTGTTCATTTCGATATGGGAATAGGTTAGTTCAATTTGTACATCTATTGGCCCAATGAAGATCTCAGATGAAGATTTATTTTAAATCTTCATCTGAGGAGATTAAAATTTGTATGGTAAATCTTCAAGATTTGTAGGAGATTTACCCAAATTTACTTAAATCTCGGTTTAGTGGTCGGTGGAATCGTAGTATAAAGCTGGTGATGAATAAAGTGTAACTCACTGCTTACACCCAATATATTTTCTTGTGTAAAATAAATAAAAAATAATGAAATAATTAATAAATACAAATTTACAACTTTGGAAACAAAATTATTTGATTTAATTCTCGCTATCTATTTGTGAGCTGTCAGATTGACTTTGGACAAATCAATAAAAAAATGATTTGTCAGTTTGAGCAAAGGGATTTTTTAATCCACCACTCACATGTATTCACGGATAGGAAAAATGAGTAATTTAAAATTTTTCTTTTACTCACCTCAAAAAAAAAATTGCTGGTGTTTCAGGCAATGGGGCATAGAGAAAATAATTACTCTATGCAATGGGGGCACGGGGCGCGCCTCTATGTAGTAGTTTCTCTATGGTCTAAACTAAGCATCCTAGAGAGTTAAAATAGCATATTCGTGATCTAGGAAATTCACTTTTTGAATCGATGTATCGCATGGCATGATAAACCGACTTTTAACTTTAAACGCGATTTGGGGCCAAACTAAGCGTCCTAGAGGCATCAAACTTTACACCTTTTTTTCTCTTTAAATTCAATTTCCGTCTTAATTAGGCGCCGTAGCGACTTAAAAATTGAATATTCGTGATTTTGGGAGTGACACCCTTCAATCGAAGTATCTCTCTATACGAAAAACCAATTTGTCTCTCTAAACTCCAAAAAATGGGTTCTTTTTGTTGATAAAACAATTTTTTTTCAAAAAAAACTGTTTGTTTTTATAAAAAAAATGTGTTTTTTTATAAAAAAAAAAGTGTTATTTTTTGTAAAAAAAAAATTAGATCTAATTTTGGAACAAATAATTTTAAGTGGTTATTTATTATCAAAAACTATTTTCTGAAAGAAATATTCATTCTAATATTATCAGAAAGTACTACCTAAATCTAACTAACCGAAGTGTGCGGCGTTCCAATCCTATTGATACACATTTTTTTTTGTATGACATGGAGTTAATGCAATATGAATATTAACATAAAATACTTTTTGTTCGAAATTTTGAATGCAATGAAAGTACAATAAAGAATAATAAAAAGTTGTAAAATAAAGAGCTTTCGTGATTTAAACAATTTTAAGATCTCTATGTTTGCTTAAATTTGGTGAAAATTATTTGTAAAACTTGTTTTTACATACTGTACAAGAGTACACAGACCATATTTAATTAAATATACATGACTATAAAACATTTAGGTTCATATAGATTTATTTCTTTTTTCGTATAAAATATGTTTTTATATTTGTGTATTTCTAATATTATTTTCTTAAGGAATCCAATGAATGGAATTATATTAGTCGTCACCGCACAATGACATAATAGTTATTATAACGTGAAAGCACGCGATATTTCAACTCATGAAAATTTGGACATTTCACTCGTATAACATTAGGTGGCGTAGTGGAAGAGTGCTCGCACGCCGATCGAAAGGACCTGAGTTCAAATACCAGAAAAAGCATGTAAGTAAAAATTGAAAATTCTGAAATTAAATTAAATTCTACACATTTCAGATAATCAGGAAAGCAGTTCCCTAAGTACCAAATGTCGAGGAAAATGCAAATAATAATAAAATAAATATAAGCAACCATTTTTTTAAAAAAATTTTCAGTGTTTTGTATAAGGCCTTTTACCAGCTAATTGCTTATGCCTGCAGATACAGGGTTGTATAAGCCCTTATACAAGCTATTTGTTTCCATGTAAACCGCATATGATGTATAAGGCCTTATACAAAATAATTGTTTGAATATAGCCTGCCGAAGCAGGCCTGTATAAGGCCTTATACAAGCTATTTGTTTCCATATAGCCTACAGCTGCAGGCCTGTATTAGGCCTTATACAAGCTAATTGTTTCCATATAGCCTGCAGATACATGCCTGTACAAGGCCTTGTGCAAGTAAATAACTTGCAGAATGTGCGACAAAATGACTCACAAAAGGCCTTCTGTGGTTAGTATACAAGCTAGGAAATAGCTTGTATATAGCCTACTACAAGCTAAAATGATAGTTGGGTGCGATACATCGATTCATAGAGTGCATTTCCTAGATCACGAATATGCTATATTTAACTCTGTAGGAATATTAGTTTAGAGGCAAATCAAGATTAAAGAGAAAAATACGTCAATTTTGACAAATTGGATTTTCATATCGTGCGATACATCAATTGAAAGGTTTCACTCCAAACATCACGAATATTCAATTTTTAAGTCGCTACGACGCTTAATTTAGACGAAAATTGAATTTAAAAAGAAAAAAGGTATAAAGTTTGATGGTTCTAGGACGCTTAGTTTGGCGGCAAATCGCGTTTAAAGTTAGAAGTCGGCTTATCATGAAATGCGATACATCGATTCAAAGAACGCATTTCCTAGATCACGAATTTGCTATTTTTAACTCTGTTGGATGCTTAGTTTAGATGAAAATCAAGTTTAAAGCGAAAAATATGTCAATTTTGACAAATTGGTTTTTCATATCGTGCGATACATCGATTGAAAGGTGTGACTCCCAACATCACGTATATTCAATTTTCAAGTCGCTACGACGCACGCTTAATTTAAACGGAAATCGAATTTAAAGAGAAAAAAGGTGTAAAGTTTAATTGCTCCAGGACGCTTTGTTTGGCTGCAAATCGCGTTTAAAGTTAAAAGTCGGTTTATTATGCCATTGGATATATCGATTCAAAGAGTGCGTTTCCTATATCACGCATATGCCATTTTTAACTCTGTTGGATGCTTAGGTTAGACGCAAATGAAATTTAAAGCGAAAAATATGTCAATTTTTCCAAATTGGTTTTTCGTATCGTGCGATATATCGATTGAAAGGTGTTACTTCCAACACCACGAATATTTAATTTTTAAGTCGCTACGATGCTTAATTTAGACGGAAATCGAATTTAAAGAGAAACAAGGTGTAAAGTTTGATGGCTCTAGGACGCTTAGTTTGGCCGCAAATCGCGTTTAAAGTTAATCATGTCATGCGATACATCGATGCAAAGAGTGCATTTCCTAGATCACGAATATGCTATTTTTAACTCTGTAGGGTGCTTAGTTTAGACGCAAATCAAGCTTATATTATTATTTTTATTCACATCATATACAAAAGTGTATATAAATATTTAATTCAATATAAGCAATTTCCTATTTTTTTTCAAATACTTCGAAAAATTCTGGAAGTGTTCTTTGGAATCTCAGTGTTTGATAATAATGGACAATCATGACAGCCACATAAGCATTGATTCGTTAAATTTTGCAAAGGAAAACGGAATTCATCTTCTCCCTATACCTCCACATACATCTCACAAGACGTAACCGTGTTTGGACCCTATTACAATACCGCTTGTGATAACTGGATGCTTTTAAATGCTGGTGAGCCTTTAACTATTTATGATAATTCGTAATGTTTTGAAAATGCTTTTGTACGAGCATTCACGCCGCAAAATATACAAATTGGCTTTCGAGTTACAGGAATTTTCCCTTTTAACTGCAACATTTTTTACGGACGATGATTATCTTTCATAGTATGTGTCAGGTCGACCTGAAGCAGAAGTAATGTCTGAAGACGAAGGCAGACAAGCCTTAGAAGATCAATCTGTTGCTCCACAGGTTCAAAACTTCTTGCAAATTCTGGTAAATTGCGATTCAAATCCCGAGGAAATAGACATAGCCTTGCCTTCACGTATCCAGCAATTAAGATATCAAAACGCACCAATAATTCAGTGGTGGCATCATCGCAGCTGTCACCAGAACCTAAGCCTTAAACAACTATAGCCTGTCTTTAAACTCCTGCAGAAATTCGACCATTTCTAAAAGCAACTCCACGGAAAGTAACTGCAAAAGGACGTAAAAGGGGATCAAAAAAAATATTAACATTCACACCCGAAATAAAATTGAAAAGCAAATTTTATTAAGACAAGAGAAAAAAAACAAAAAGATTAAAGCAAAATTAATAAGACAAAACGCAATATGAAAGCGTTTGTTTCATCCTCATCAGAAAATGAAGGGGAGCTGCCACCATCTCCGGAATCAACGTTCAATGTTTCAAGAGATTCGTTGAATTCATCTATCCAAACGCAATATGAAAGCGTTTGTTTCATCCTCATCAGAAAATGAAGGGGAGCTGCCACCATCTCCGGAATCAACGTTCAATGTTTCAAGAGATTCGTTGAATTCATCTAGCTGTGAGTCTGAAAACCAAAATGAACATTCGTCGTTATTAAGTGTTGATGACTGGGCAATAGTGTACATACGCTCTTTAAAAAACGTTCTACATACGTATGTTGCGCAGGTAACATCATTAACAAAACATGGTTATGAAGTGCGTTTTGCTAAAAAAAATTAATAACCACACGTTAAATGGCCAGTTAAAGATGACATTTTTGATTTTGGATGACATCAAATCGTAAAGAAAATTAGTTGTCCAATCATCAAATCCAACACTAAACGCCTATATTTAATTTAGACATAAAACTCTATGCAACAGGGGAGAGCTGATCCCCCCGTAACCAAGTATTCCCTATACCCGGATAAAGTCTCCTTCAATAGGTTGCTTTCGATTCTTTCAGAAAAACATTAAAACATAATTTAATTTTTCATAATGCATAATCATAATCATAATCAATAAAATCATCTATATACCATTAAATTTGGAAGACAAAATATCTTTTATTATTTGAGATTATTTAAAATGTATGAAACGGGTATCAAGTGACAAATTTTTTTATGTGCCACTCTTATAATTTGCAATTAAATTTCTTTTGGTACATATAAAGTAGTTACAAATCGGACTTGAGCAATCATTGAGTGATCTCCAGTGTACAATTTTTGCTCCTTCCATCAAAATTGCTCCTCGAGGAGGAGAGCCGGTGGTAGGGGGAGCCTGTTGTAGAATGCGTTTAGTGTAAAATTGGGTGCTCATAGTAACAAAATTGCTCCTAGTGAAAAAGGGTCAGTTTTGGTGTAAGAGCCTGATTAGTATGCTTTGTGCGTCGTGTGTGTGGAAAAAAAGTGTATGAAATGGGTATAGCATCTTGATTAGAATGCATTATCTGTCGTGTGCTGGGTGCTTGTGACAAGAAAATTGCTCCTGGTGGAAAAGGGTCAGTGTTGGTGTACGATCTTGATTAGAATGTATTGTGGTCGTGTGCATGGTAAAAAAATGGTGAATGAAATGTAAAGGATCTTGTGGCAAGAAATGTGTACCTGATAAATAGATGGCAAATGTAAAGAGAATGTGTTGTGTGAAAAAACTGTTGTCCCAACTGTAAGAATACACCTTTTGGGCGTAGAAATAGAGATGGGAAAATTTTATGCTTTATAATTACAAGAACTATATAGAGAGTAATATATCCTACTTGAGGAATAGAGCAATTTTTGAATAATTTTCCTGGTTAAAATTTATAATATTCGGGGTGATGAATGTTTATGAATGTTTTTATGTCTAGTGATGTACAGAAATATTTATGTTTTTAGGATTGAGGGTTGACGTGGTGGATGTGTACGTAGTAGGTATATTCTAGAAAAAAGGAAATTTTGGAGGGATTGCAGGTAGGTTTAGAGTGGGTATGTTGATATGGTTTTTGAATGGTATAATGCAGTATGTAGGTTCATTGACTTTGAGATGCATTGTAGGCTGTCGGGCGAAAATGTAGACGAAATAATTAATGAATAGAAATGAAACCAATGTTGTATGTGTGTTTTATAATAATTGAGATTTGTTAATCCATGAATTGTTAGCCTGTGGAAAGCCGAGTCATTTCACATATACATTGTCCCCCTTACTTTTAAGACTTTTTCAACGAGATAATTATTAGTGTATTTAGTTTTTTGTAACTCTTTTTCATAAGAACATCCGCTGATAGGTTGACCTTTAAAATCTTCAAGGAGATATGTTGCTGGATTTGTTAGGTTTACTTTTCTTATCTTAACAATTTCCGTTGTCCAATAAAGTGTGTAGCCGTTCTCGAAAACGTGTTTAAACTTGCTTATTCTAACATTGTCGTCAACTTGAAATTTACCACGGAGAGCGATTTTAAGTCTATTATACGCTGTAGATAAGATTTTTTTTAGAGTTTTCCTGATTCGCATCGATTGGGCATATTTTGATAGTTCTATGCATAGAGTGATTGTGTTTATCCACCAAATCATCAATAATAGATATCCATTTTTAATTACCATTAAAACTGAATTCTTTCCACATTTTCTCTTTAAGTGTGCGATTAAAAAGTTCAGGAATTGATGCCTTGAGTGAGCTGAATGTAGAGTAATGATTTATATTGTATAATTTCATTAAATCGTGAAACATCTTATTAATTTTTTTTTCCATTATCTGTATATATGTTTTTAGGGTGTCGCGATGATTTGAAGAAAACCAATTTCATTGATTCTCTAATAGATGAAGCAGTCTTATTTTTTAAAGCAATTGCCCATTTATATTTCTAGAATGTGTCAATGATCGTCATTAAGTATTTGTAGCCATTATTTTCTCTATGATAGGGTATCATTTCAACCAAATCAGCTTCCCACAGATCATCAATCCCTTTGATAACAACCCTACGCCGATTGAACTTCTTTCGTGCTGCTCTGTGAAGCTCTTCAACAACTTGTCGTTTGCTCATTTTTTTACAGAGTGAAAGAAAAAACTTTTTTTTGTATGGTTTTATAATATAATTACATTTATTTTAATCTACTATACAATCATTAGTTTTTTAATCCTATCAAACGAAGTTCAATCACACAGCATCCGCAAGTATCTGGCCCCACTTTACATGTATTTGAAGACCATGAGCGGTTTGTGAAATGACATCCATACTTAGATTCAACTTGATCAACATTTTTATAATTACTAAAAAACGATATATTTCTTGAGAATTCTTCAAGCAAATTATCTTTATGAATCCTTAAAAAAGTCAAAAATTCATTTAAAATTAATGGTATATTGATATTGGACATGGTTGTGATATCGTGTCTGACTTACAAATATTAACTGAATTTAAGATTGTATTGTTAGGTTTTATTATATGAAAAATATTTTAGTTCCAGCTCTTGATTCTCTTTATTTTATATCTATTTCAAGAAGAAAATATTTTCGAAGATCATCCAGCAAGCGGATTGTATTAACATTTTGTAGATCGATGTATTCTCTTAATATTTTGTCTTTATTTTTCAATTCATCATCTATGTATGATTTATTTACTGCTTGATTAGACAGTATAGGGCTGCCAACATTGTATATACGTTTTCCTTCAATATCAAAGTCACCATTTGCTTAAATGCAACACCAGGAGGTCCTTGAGGACCAACTATTGTTCTTTGAAATTTGCTCTAGCTTCTTCCGAACTCGTCAACACTCATTTTGCTAATAAATTAAATTTTGTTCACGCAACTCTTCCACAATCGAATTTATCTCATTTGTATGGTCGTTATGTCCTGATGTTTCAGATGCAATTAAAAGTCTCAATCTATCAACTAGCTCATTTGGATTGTCCCAATACACATAATCAATTGGATTAGCTAAATAAATCATTGCAGGCGAATTACTTCTGTATGTCAAATTGAAATATTTTATGACCTTTAGTCCAAAATGCGTTTCGCCCGGACACGATAGTTGGGCTCATCAGTTAGATGCTATCGTGTAGCTCTAAGACGCACTATTTTTTGGTTACTTCTGTATGTATTTCCAACCTTCTTTTCATTACTTTGTGACATATCCTGCATCAAAGGTTTAATGATTTTCTTGTACTTTTGTCCTCTATAGCCTTTAACCTGTGAATTTATATCATGATTCAAAATGATAAATTTAAATTTAAATCTCTCTCTGGAGAAATATTTTCATATTCATCTTCTTCTGCTTCTTTTCTATGACTTTAAAATTGAAGCCGACGTTTTACAATGGGTGATCTCATTTTTTTTACTCATCATTCATGGTCTCATTATTTTCCACTTTTTTCATGATGGTTCCACAATTGGTCTGAACGTGTTTATCACGACCTATTTTTTGAACTTTCGGATATTAAATTTTCCTTTTGAGTGGCTTACAAACTAAGGCTATTATACGGAAACCTTGCTGAGCATAAATGTCCCATTTCGTGAAATAGTGACTGGTATGGTTGATGGATCTGATCTGACACCCTGCGTATCAATTCTGGAGAACTTTTACAACATAAATATATTGAAATGAGTATCAGTTAGGCGACGTGTGACCTCAGGCATTCGTTGTAAAACTTAAGAAAAGGAAAATTCTCGAACTATACCGATGTTATTTTATCCACCTACATCAGCCAGCAGGTCATCGAACCTGTATGGATATAACAGATGTTCTATTCGAAGCTATCATTACCTTCACGGTCTACAAAAATAAATATACAAAACAATTGATTTACTGAAGGAATATAATTTTATAGTTATTTAGGTGAAATAAAATAAGGCCCAACAAAATAAGACTAAATGTAAAATTTGGACTTATTTCGCTTTGAGAATGGAAATAAAGCCAAATTCGGTTTATTCCAATTTGCAAAGCGAAATAAGGCCAAATCTGATTTGGAAATAAGGCTACATTTCAAATTTAGGAAAAACATTATTTTTATTCAAGCGGGGAAGGAAAGGACCTCTTGTTCGTTATCGACAAGAAATCTGACCTAATGCTAAAAGGGAAATCGGACGTGCTGAGATATGGTCTTGGAACCGTCAAGGTAAGAAGGCATGATGGCAAAGGGGAGTCGAAAGCTGCTAGTGGTGCAAGTAAACTCGCAACACGATAAAGCAGCAACCCACGACCTAATGCTCTGCATGTACCAAGAGTCCGTGGATGTCGCCTAATGCTACAAGGGAAATCAGACGTGCTGAGGTATGGTCTTGGAACCGTCAAGGTAAGAAGGCATAATGGCAAATGGGAGTCGAAAGCTGCTAGTGGTGCAATTAAAGTCGCAACACGATAAAGCAGCAACGCACGACCTAATGCTCTGCATGTGCCAAGAGTCCGTGGATGTGGCCTTAATCCAGGAACCATGGATTAAGAAAATCAGGTTAAGGGTTGACGTCGAAATAATATAATCTGTTCCACTCCACGTCAGCAGGTAATATTAGAAGCTGTATTCTAGCAAAAAAAATCAATTAATGCTTTCTTCTTTTTTGTTACAGCAACGTAGATAATGTGGAATCACCGTTGAATCAAAAGAAGGAAACTTCCTTTTGAATACATTTGATGTTCCAATCTAGTGTTGCGTAATAAAGGTGATGAGCCAACATTTAGAAACAGAAACAGGGAAGAAATTCTAGACCTCACTCTAATGAGTAATAATGAAAAAAATTCTGTAGGGAATTTGAGGGTCTCACCTATGAAATCCTTCGCGGATCACTCTAAGATACTCTTCACTATAGATCGAAATATAAATGAAATAAAACCTTTTAGATACCCAACTGGAACAACTTGGATAGCATACACTGAATGGTTAGATACACGTATCATTCCAACATCAACCATTGACACTGCCATTCAAAATCTTACTAGTAAAATAAAAACGGCCTTTGAAAAACACTGTCCCATATCTCGCAATTTTAAGCAAACAAAACCATCTTGGTGGAATGGTGAGCTTAAAAAGCGAAGAACAGAGGTCAGAAAACTTTTCAACAGGGCAAAACAGAGCAAACTAGAGATAGACTGGAATTCATACAGGGCCAAACTCAACTCGTATACCAAGGAGTTTAGAAGGGCCAAAAAGGATTCTTGGGCTAGACACTGTGAATCTATTGAGAACACAAGTTAGGCGGCGAGACTTCGTAAGGTTCTGGCGGCTAACCTTAGAACACCGGGATATATTAAGCAGCCCGATGGAGCATGGACCAATTCGAGCCAAGAAACACTTGAACTCTTAATGAATAAAAATTTCCCTGGCTGTTTGGATCCTGAAGAGACAGGTTATACAGAATCAGAGTCCTTAGGTTCTATTCAGAATTGAAAACACGTTCAGACCAATTGTTGAACCATCATGAAAAAAGTGGAAAATAATGAGACTATGAATGATGAGTAAAAAAAATGAGATCACCCATTGTAAAACGTCCGCTTCAATTTAAAAGTCATTGAAAAGAAGCAGAAGAAGATGAATATGAAAAAATTTCTCCAGAGAGAGATTTAAATTTAAATTTATCATTTTGAATCATGATATAAATTCACAGGTTAAAGGCTATAGAGGACAAAAGTACAAGAAAATCATTAAACCTTTGATGCAGGATGTCACAAATTAATGAAAAGAAAGTTGGAAATACATACAGAAGTAATTCGCCTGCAATGATTTATTTAGCTAATCCAATTGATTATGTGTATTGGGACAATCCAAATGAGCTAGTTGATAGATTGAGACTTTTAATTGCATCTGAAACATCAGGACATAACAACCATACAAATGAGATAAATTCGATTGTGGCAGAGTTGCGTGAACAAAATTTAATTTATTAGCAAAATGAGTGTTGACGAGTTCGGAAGAAGCTTGAGCAAATTTCAAAGAACAATCGTTGGTCCTCAAGGACCTCCTGGTGATGCATTTAAGCAAACGGCGAATGGTGACTTTGATATCGAAGGAAAACGTATATACAATGTTGGCAGCCCTATACTGTCTAATCAAGCAGTAAATAAATCATACATAGATGATGAATTGAAAAATAAAGACAAAATATTAAGAGAATACATCGATATACAAAATTTTAATACAATCGGCTTGCTGGATCATCTTCGAAAATATTTTCTTCTTGAAATAGAAAAAAATAAAGAGCATCAAGAGCTGGAACTAAAATATTTTTCATATAAGAAAACCTGACAATACAATCTTAAATTCAGTTAATATTTGTAAGTCAGACACGATATCACAACCATGTCCAATATCAATATACCATTAATTTTGAATGAATTTTTGACTTTTTTAAGGATTCATAAAGATAATTTGCTTGAAGAATTCTCAAGAAATATATCGTTTTTTAGTAATTATAAAAATGTTGATCAAGTTGAATCTAAGTATGGATGTCATTTCACAAACCGCTCATGGTCTTCAAATACATGTAAAGTGGGGCCAGATACTTGCAGAAGCTGTGTGATTGAACTTCGTTTGATAAGATTAAAAAACTAATGATTGTATAGTAGATTAAAATAAATGTAATTATATTATAAAACCATACAAAAAAAAGTTTTTTCTTTCACTCTGTAAAAAATGAGCAAACGACAAGTTGTTGAAGAGCTTCACAGATCAGCACGAAAGAAGTTCAATCGGCGTAGGGTTGTTATCAAAGGGATTGATGATCTGTGGCAAGCTGATTTGGTTGAAATGATACCCTGTTATAGAGAAAATAATGGCTACAAATACTTAATGACGATCATTGACACATTCTCGAAATATAAATGGGCAATTGCTTTAAAAAATAAGACTGATTCATCTATTATTCTTCAAATCATCGCGACACCCTGAAAACATATATACAGATAATGGAAAAAAAATTTAATAAGATGTTTCACGATTTACTGAAATTATACAATATAAATCATTACTCTACATTCAGCTCACTCAAGGCATCAATTCCTGAACTTTTTAATCGCACACATAAAGAGAAAATGTGGAAAGAATTCAGTTTTAATGGTAATTACAAATGGATATCTATTATTGATGATTTGGTGGATAAATACAATCACTCTATGCATAGAACTATCAAAATATGCCCAATCAATGTGAATCAGGAAAACTCTAAAAAAATCTTATCTACAGCGTATAATAGACTTAAAATCGCTCCCCGTCGTAAATTTCAAGTTGACGACAATGTTAGAATAAGCAAGTTCAAACACGTTTTCGAGAACGGCTACACACCTTATTGGACAACGGAAATTGTTAAGATAAGAAAAGTAAACCTAACAAATCCAGCAACATATCTCCTTGAAGATTTTAAAGGTCAACCTATCAGCGGATGTTCTTATGAAAAACTAAATACACTAATAAGTATCTCGTTGAAAAAGTCTTAAAAGTAAGGGGGACAATGTATATGTAAAATGGCTCGGCTTTCCACATGCTAACAATTCATGGATTAACAAATCTCAATTATTATAAAACACACATACAACATTGGTTTCATTTCTATTCATAAATTATTTCGTCTACATTTTCGCCCGACAGCCTACAATGCATCTCAAAGTCAAGGAACCTACATACTGCACTATACCATTCAAAAACCATATCAACATACCCACTTTAAACCTACCTGCAATCCCTCCAAAATTTCCTTTATTCTAGAATATACCTACTACGTACACATCCACCACGTCAACCCTCAATCCTAAAAACATAAATATTTCTGTACATCACTAGACATACAACATTCACAAGATCTAGGTTCACCCCGAATATTATAATTTTTAACCACGAAAATTATTCAAAAATTGCTCTATTCCTCAAGTAGGATATATTACTCTCTATATAGTTCTTGTAATTATAAAGCATAAAATTTTCCCATCTCTATTTCTACGCCCAAAAGGTGTATTATTACAGTTGGTACAACAGTTTTTTCACACAACACATTCTCCTTACATTTGCCATCGATTTATCAGGCAAAAGTGGCACCTCTAAAAAATAAATCCATAGCTAGACTGGAACTTTACGGATCCTTGTTGTCAGCGCAACTGTTAGTGCATACGGTGACGATGATGGATCTGCAATCCTCGAAAATATTGGCTTAGTGTGATTCTCAAATCACACTTGCCTGGATTAGAAGTGCACACTGCACAAGCACAACATTTGTAGCCAACAGAGTGGCAGAAATTCAAGAGCTTATTGATCCTCAGTGTTGGAACTACGTCCCCACTAAAGAAAATCCCTCGGATATTGCATCAAGAGGAGTCTCTCCAAATGAACTCATCAACAACCTTCAATGCTGGCATGGCCCTACATTTTTACAAGAGTTTGAGGGAAAACTCCACCTACCATCCGTAGTAAAATCCATCGTCCTTGAGACGAAAGCGTCGGAGAAATCAAAAACCAAAATTGATTTGATCGTATCTGGGTACCCCTTTATACATTTTTTTCAAATCAACTGCTGTTTGAAAGGTTTTCATCTTTAAATCGTCTTTTTCGAGCTGCTTCATACTGGCGTCGTTATCTTATTAACTTAAGATTTAAAGCAAAAAAGATTTCAACTCGAATATCGGGACCACTGTCTGTAGATGAAATATCTTCAACTCGAACGAAATTGAACTTGCAAAACTTAGACAAGGAGAAATTGTTTTTAAGCAAAGCAAACTGGGAAGTCTTTCACCAATAGTTGACGACAAAGGAATTCTTCGTGTTGGGGGTCGATTAGAGAACGCGGACTTGCCATATTCACAGCGACATCCGATTATTTACCTTCCCAACATTTCCTTACTTCTCTCATTGTTCATGAAGTTCATATGAAACTATTGCATAGAGGTCAGCAATTAATGATGGCTAAACTTCGATTTGAATACTGGATTTTGCATCTCAAATCAGAAGTAAAAAAGTTTATTCAAAGTGCTTGAAATGCTACAGGTTTACGGAACTGAGATGTAGCAGAAAATGGAAAATTTGCCAGTTTTACGTGTCAATCAGACACGACCGTTTCAAACATCCGAGGTCGACTATGCTGGCCCTTTTCAACTTAAAGCATGGAGAGGTCGGTGTAACAAAATTTCAGAAGCATTCATAGCCATTTTCGTATGTTTCTGCACGAAAGCAGTGCACCTAGAACTCGTAAGCGACTATAGGACATCCGCATTCCTCGCAGCTTTCAAACGTTTAACTGCTCGTCGGGGAATCTGTACATATCTGTACAGCGTCTGTGGAACAAACTTTAAAGGAGCCCCCAACATTCTGGAACTAGAAAGATCCCATATGTCGAAGCAATGGACAGAGGAACTTGCAAACCTTATGCAAGCCAATGGCACCAAATGGCATTTCAACCCTCCTGCTGCTCCGCACTTTGGCGGACTTTGGGAAGCTGGGGTAAAATCCATGAAGTACTACTTAAAGCGGACAATTGGACATTAAACTCTTACTTTCTAAGAGTATGCGACGAGATATTAACACAAGTAGAAGCTTGCCCCAACGATCAGCTGGCTGACGCTACACAGAGGTTACATGTAGACGATGATGATGATGTGTATAACACTCCAATTTTTACAGCCGTGTAGGAACGTTACAATAGTTTTTTTTGCTGATTCTAAAATCCTTGGAAGGAATAATCAAGGCTTTTTATTTAAATAAGACAAAGAATCGTTTTGGAATATTGCGCAAACATATTTAGTGCGTACGATCGTTTATTTTTTGTTGTGTGCGGTAGAGCTTTCCCGTGCTCTGCCTACATTAAGATCCCGACGGCAATCTTTTGTAAATTTTCTTTTCGCGACAATTTGACCGAATCTTTCTATTCTTTTTTTTATGCTAGTATACGTGCGATAAATACCGCCATATGTCTCCAACTTCACATCTGTCCTTAGTAAATACCTTTCTGATTTTATGTTTTTAAATGTTGCCCATTATATTATGTTAGCTTCCGGTATCTTTCCTCCTTCCTGGCATTTAATTTTCTGAAATGTTTAACAATGTTATTATTTAAATTGTTATTATTTTTTACTTGATTTGAACATATTTCTGAAGAGTGTAAAAAAACATCCCCGCTGTCACTGCTTACATCACCGCTGTGGTTGTTTTTTTTCCTCGACCTCGTCTGCATACTAGATTGATTTGATATTTCTCTTCGATGTTTTAACATGCAATCGCGAAATGATTAAAGCTTTTGCATTGCTGCATTGTTTTTCCAAATGCTGGGCACTGTCGTATTATGTGTTTTGTGTAACACCTTTTGCAGTGAAAAGGTTCAGTTTGATGTTCTATTGTTGTTGACTTACTGTTGTTTTCTCCACTTTTACTGTACATCGTGCGGCTTCTGTGTTGAGAACTAACTACATGTATTAGTGTGAATCTGGTTATACCGTTGCTTTTTCTTGCATCGCACGTGTGTATTCTTTTGTAAATAGATTCTGCTGTCTTGCAATAATCAATAGCTATCTTTAATGTCAAGTCTGATGTTTGTAGTAATTTTTCTTGTACACTTTGTGAGCAATCCCAAGAACAATTCTGTCTCTTAGGCCGTGTGTGAATTGCGTTAAAATTCTGGTTAAATTTTGTAACTTGGTTAAAATTTGACACTAGCGTGGTGAATAAAATGGGTTAAAATGTAGACAGCTGTAGAGCAGGCTAAATTTGTGTTAAAATTAAAATTAATAACGTTATTGAGAACACAAGTTAGGCGGCGAGACTTCGTAAGGTTCTGGCGGCTAACCTTAGAACACCGGGATATATTAAGCAGCCCGATGGAGCATGGACCAATTCGAGCCAAGAAACACTTGAACTCTTAATGAATAAAAATTTCCCTGGCTGTTTGGATCCTGAAGAGACAGGTTATACAGAATCAGAGTCCTTAGGTTCTATTCAGAATTGAAAACACGTTCAGACCAATTGTTGAACCATCATGAAAAAAGTGGAAAATAATGAGACCATGAATGATGAGTAAAAAAAATGAGATCACCCATTGTAAAACGTCCGCTTCAATTTAAAAGTCATTGAAAAGAAGCAGAAGAAGATGAATATGAAAAAATTTCTCCAGAGAGAGATTTAAATTTAAATTTATCATTTTGAATCATGATATAAATTCACAGGTTAAAGGCTATAGAGGACAAAAGTACAAGAAAATCATTAAACCTTTGATGCAGGATGTCACAAATTAATGAAAAGAAAGTTGGAAATACATACAGAAGTAATTCGCCTGCAATGATTTATTTAGCTAATCCAATTGATTATGTGTATTGGGACAATCCAAATGAGCTAGTTGATAGATTGAGACTTTTAATTGCATCTGAAACATCAGGACATAACAACCATACAAATGAGATAAATTCGATTGTGGCAGAGTTGCGTGAACAAAATTTAATTTATTAGCAAAATGAGTGTTGACGAGTTCGGAAGAAGCTTGAGCAAATTTCAAAGAACAATCGTTGGTCCTCAAGGACCTCCTGGTGATGCATTTAAGCAAACGGCGAATGGTGACTTTGATATCGAAGGAAAACGTATATACAATGTTGGCAGCCCTATACTGTCTAATCAAGCAGTAAATAAATCATACATAGATGATGAATTGAAAAATAAAGACAAAATATTAAGAGAATACATCGATATACAAAATTTTAATACAATCGGCTTGCTGGATCATCTTCGAAAATATTTTCTTCTTGAAATAGAAAAAAATAAAGAGCATCAAGAGCTGGAACTAAAATATTTTTCATATAAGAAAACCTGACAATACAATCTTAAATTCAGTTAATATTTGTAAGTCAGACACGATATCACAACCATGTCCAATATCAATATACCATTAATTTTGAATGAATTTTTGACTTTTTTAAGGATTCATAAAGATAATTTGCTTGAAGAATTCTCAAGAAATATATCGTTTTTTAGTAATTATAAAAATGTTGATCAAGTTGAATCTAAGTATGGATGTCATTTCACAAACCGCTCATGGTCTTCAAATACATGTAAAGTGGGGCCAGATACTTGCAGAAGCTGTGTGATTGAACTTCGTTTGATAAGATTAAAAAACTAATGATTGTATAGTAGATTAAAATAAATGTAATTATATTATAAAACCATACAAAAAAAAGTTTTTTCTTTCACTCTGTAAAAAAATGAGCAAACGACAAGTTGTTGAAGAGCTTCACAGATCAGCACGAAAGAAGTTCAATCGGCGTAGGGTTGTTATCAAAGGGATTGATGATCTGTGGCAAGCTGATTTGGTTGAAATGATACCCTGTTATAGAGAAAATAATGGCTACAAATACTTAATGACGATCATTGACACATTCTCGAAATATAAATGGGCAATTGCTTTAAAAAATAAGACTGATTCATCTATTATTCTTCAAATCATCGCGACACCCTGAAAACATATATACAGATAATGGAAAAAAAATTTAATAAGATGTTTCACGATTTACTGAAATTATACAATATAAATCATTACTCTACATTCAGCTCACTCAAGGCATCAATTCCTGAACTTTTTAATCGCACACATAAAGAGAAAATGTGGAAAGAATTCAGTTTTAATGGTAATTACAAATGGATATCTATTATTGATGATTTGGTGGATAAATACAATCACTCTATGCATAGAACTATCAAAATATGCCCAATCAATGTGAATCAGGAAAACTCTAAAAAAATCTTATCTACAGCGTATAATAGACTTAAAATCGCTCCCCGTCGTAAATTTCAAGTTGACGACAATGTTAGAATAAGCAAGTTCAAACACGTTTTCGAGAACGGCTACACACCTTATTGGACAACGGAAATTGTTAAGATAAGAAAAGTAAACCTAACAAATCCAGCAACATATCTCCTTGAAGATTTTAAAGGTCAACCTATCAGCGGATGTTCTTATGAAAAACTAAATACACTAATAAGTATCTCGTTGAAAAAGTCTTAAAAGTAAGGGGGACAATGTATATGTAAAATGGCTCGGCTTTCCACATGCTAACAATTCATGGATTAACAAATCTCAATTATTATAAAACACACATACAACATTGGTTTCATTTCTATTCATAAATTATTTCGTCTACATTTTCGCCCGACAGCCTACAATGCATCTCAAAGTCAAGGAACCTACATACTGCACTATACCATTCAAAAACCATATCAACATACCCACTTTAAACCTACCTGCAATCCCTCCAAAATTTCCTTTATTCTAGAATATACCTACTACGTACACATCCACCACGTCAACCCTCAATCCTAAAAACATAAATATTTCTGTACATCACTAGACATACAACATTCACAAGATCTAGGTTCACCCCGAATATTATAATTTTTAACCACGAAAATTATTCAAAAATTGCTCTATTCCTCAAGTAGGATATATTACTCTCTATATAGTTCTTGTAATTATAAAGCATAAAATTTTCCCATCTCTATTTCTACGCCCAAAAGGTGTATTATTACAGTTGGTACAACAGTTTTTTCACACAACACATTCTCCTTACATTTGCCATCGATTTATCAGGCAAAAGTGGCACCTCTAAAAAATAAATCCATAGCTAGACTGGAACTTTACGGATCCTTGTTGTCAGCGCAACTGTTAGTGCATACGGTGACGATGATGGATCTGCAATCCTCGAAAATATTGGCTTAGTGTGATTCTCAAATCACACTTGCCTGGATTAGAAGTGCACACTGCACAAGCACAACATTTGTAGCCAACAGAGTGGCAGAAATTCAAGAGCTTATTGATCCTCAGTGTTGGAACTACGTCCCCACTAAAGAAAATCCCTCGGATATTGCATCAAGAGGAGTCTCTCCAAATGAACTCATCAACAACCTTCAATGCTGGCATGGCCCTACATTTTTACAAGAGTTTGAGGGAAAACTCCACCTACCATCCGTAGTAAAATCCATCGTCCTTGAGACGAAAGCGTCGGAGAAATCAAAAACCAAAATTGATTTGATCGTATCTGGGTACCCCTTTATACATTTTTTTCAAATCAACTGCTGTTTGAAAGGTTTTCATCTTTAAATCGTCTTTTTCGAGCTGCTTCATACTGGCGTCGTTATCTTATTAACTTAAGATTTAAAGCAAAAAAGATTTCAACTCGAATATCGGGACCACTGTCTGTAGATGAAATATCTTCAACTCGAACGAAATTGAACTTGCAAAACTTAGACAAGGAGAAATTGTTTTTAAGCAAAGCAAACTGGGAAGTCTTTCACCAATAGTTGACGACAAAGGAATTCTTCGTGTTGGGGGTCGATTAGAGAACGCGGACTTGCCATATTCACAGCGACATCCGATTATTTACCTTCCCAACATTTCCTTACTTCTCTCATTGTTCATGAAGTTCATATGAAACTATTGCATAGAGGTCAGCAATTAATGATGGCTAAACTTCGATTTGAATACTGGATTTTGCATCTCAAATCAGAAGTAAAAAAGTTTATTCAAAGTGCTTGAAATGCTACAGGTTTACGGAACTGAGATGTAGCAGAAAATGGAAAATTTGCCAGTTTTACGTGTCAATCAGACACGACCGTTTCAAACATCCGAGGTCGACTATGCTGGCCCTTTTCAACTTAAAGCATGGAGAGGTCGGTGTAACAAAATTTCAGAAGCATTCATAGCCATTTTCGTATGTTTCTGCACGAAAGCAGTGCACCTAGAACTCGTAAGCGACTATAGGACATCCGCATTCCTCGCAGCTTTCAAACGTTTAACTGCTCGTCGGGGAATCTGTACATATCTGTACAGCGTCTGTGGAACAAACTTTAAAGGAGCCCCCAACATTCTGGAACTAGAAAGATCCCATATGTCGAAGCAATGGACAGAGGAACTTGCAAACCTTATGCAAGCCAATGGCACCAAATGGCATTTCAACCCTCCTGCTGCTCCGCACTTTGGCGGACTTTGGGAAGCTGGGGTAAAATCCATGAAGTACTACTTAAAGCGGACAATTGGACATTAAACTCTTACTTTCTAAGAGTATGCGACGAGATATTAACACAAGTAGAAGCTTGCCCCAACGATCAGCTGGCTGACGCTACACAGAGGTTACATGTAGACGATGATGATGATGTGTATAACACTCCAATTTTTACAGCCGTGTAGGAACGTTACAATAGTTTTTTTTTGCTGATTCTAAAATCCTTGGAAGGAATAATCAAGGCTTTTTATTTAAATAAGACAAAGAATCGTTTTGGAATATTGCGCAAACATATTTAGTGCGTACGATCGTTTATTTTTTGTTGTGTGCGGTAGAGCTTTCCCGTGCTCTGCCTACATTAAGATCCCGACGGCAATCTTTTGTAAATTTTCTTTTCGCGACAATTTGACCGAATCTTTCTATTCTTTTTTTTATGCTAGTATACGTGCGATAAATACCGCCATATGTCTCCAACTTCACATCTGTCCTTAGTAAATACCTTTCTGATTTTATGTTTTTAAATGTTGCCCATTATATTATGTTAGCTTCCGGTATCTTTCCTCCTTCCTGGCATTTAATTTTCTGAAATGTTTAACAATGTTATTATTTAAATTGTTATTATTTTTTACTTGATTTGAACATATTTCTGAAGAGTGTAAAAAAACATCCCCGCTGTCACTGCTTACATCACCGCTGTGGTTGTTTTTTTTCCTCGACCTCGTCTGCATACTAGATTGATTTGATATTTCTCTTCGATGTTTTAACATGCAATCGCGAAATGATTAAAGCTTTTGCATTGCTGCATTGTTTTTCCAAATGCTGGGCACTGTCGTATTATGTGTTTTGTGTAACACCTTTTGCAGTGAAAAGGTTCAGTTTGATGTTCTATTGTTGTTGACTTACTGTTGTTTTCTCCACTTTTACTGTACATCGTGCGGCTTCTGTGTTGAGAACTAACTACATGTATTAGTGTGAATCTGGTTATACCGTTGCTTTTTCTTGCATCGCACGTGTGTATTCTTTTGTAAATATATTCTGCTGTCTTGCAATAATCAATAGCTATCTTTAATGTCAAGTCTGATGTTTGTAGTAATTTTTCTTGTACACTTTGTGAGCAATCCCAAGAACAATTCTGTCTCTTAGGCCGTGTGTGAATTGCGTTAAAATTCTGGTTAAATTTTGTAACTTGGTTAAAATTTGACACTAGCGTGGTGAATAAAATGGGTTAAAATGTAGACAGCTGTAGAGCAGGCTAAATTTGTGTTAAAATTTAACGTTTCTCCAGATAGATTAATTTGAAACTGTAAGCGATAACCGAAAAGAAAGATGAACTCCAAAAAGTCCAGATCTACTGGGAAACCATATAATAAATGTAAGTTTTAATTTATTCAATTGAAAAATTAAATAACATTATTATTTTTGTTTGTGTAGGTTCTCAAGAGGAAAAAACGAATATTATAATCCGTTGTTATTTTAACAAATATAAAATAATTAAAATACTCATTGTACTTCATTTTGCAAATTGAATACAAATAAATTGATTTGTCAGCTTGTCAAATTCTTCAGCTGTGAAAACTAGTGTTTACATACTAAATCAACAAACTAACCATAATGGGAATTGTTTTGAAAAGATTTGGAATTTTTGTTTTAAAATATTAAATTAACGATGTAAAACCGAAATATATTAGTAAAACTGAGAATTCGTTACTTTTTACGTGGCAAATTATTAAGTTTATATCTCCTAAGTCGGGTTTTAGGAAAGAAATTAATTAACTTGAACAACAAAAAAAATGTTTTTAGGGAAATTTCTTCAATCTTGAAGGAATTTTAGCCAAACTAGAGTTTTAATAAATCCCTTTTAACGCAATTTACACAGCAAAAAGCTAAATTTGATCCCACCACAAACCAAACTTCAAAATTTAACCAAGGTATAAAATTTAACCAACATTTTAACGCAATTAACACACGGCCTTAGAAGGCACTCCTCTTGTTCACCAAACTCATATGACTTCACTAATTTTTTTATCGATGTAAGAAAACTTTCAAAAGGATAACCGATTTGTTGGTTTCTCGTAACACAAATCTTTCATAGACAACATTTTTTTGTCGGTGTACAAAAGTCTGCGTAAGCTTTTATGACTTTCAATAGACTTTTGTTGTCATTATTGGTAAGGTTGAAAGTATCATAAAGCTCCCGCACTTCTTCCCAAATAATGTTAAAAAAGTTGCAATAATAACCTCTGCTTTCTCGGAGCGTGAGTCAATGAGTAATTTGGGGTTTTATTTGCGCTGCGACCTTAAGTAATATGCGCATGAGAGCTACCAATGACCAACGAATTAACGAATATTTGTCGATTTTGACATTTTGTTCACATAGCTTTAATTTTATTCGTCACGAGTATATGAGGCTTTACATTTATCTTCATCTTTGTCTGCAAAAAAAAGAGGAAACAAAATAAAAAAATCATACTTGGGCGATAGAGAGCGAGGAACAAATGGAGATCATCTTCATGTATGAAGATTATAGAAAGTATGAATCTGAAGATTTACAGATCTATAATCTGTTGAAGGGTGGATGGTATGTGGAACGCGAGTAGAGTTTGACTGTTACTAGCAATCAGATGCAATTCGCGACGACCAATATTGTTTTCTCAAACTTATCTTATTTTGGCGATTAAAAAGTAAATTTTTCTGTCGTAAACATTAATATAAATTATATTTCTACAATTTTGTTTAGAATTTGTAAAGAATTTGGGTTGGTAAATTGGTTTAAATGGAACTTATTCGTTTATTCGTCGGTCGTTGGTCGCTCTCATGTGAATAGTTTTTAAGATATATTGTGCCCTATTCTTAGAGCTCAGTTCAGCTGCTGTTTCAAATATTTTATAGGAGCCTAGCCTAAAATTCGACTCTTGTTTAATATGAAGAATGCTTTCATTTTATATTTATTAATTTGCCTATTTGTTTCTGCTTTGATAAATTTCATTTTCAGATTTTGGAATGTTCGCCTTTAGCTAATTTTTGCCCGTCCCATTAATATATATCATGCATGATTCTTTTAACCTGACTGCGCCATGTAATGTTCTTTTCTAATTTATATATGCTTATGACCGATTTGCATTATGAAGTTAAGATAGAGAAGTTTCTGTACCATATGCATACACATACATGAATGCATATACTACAGTAAAGGCAGTTGATTTCGGGTTGCCTAAACCGCGGCCAAGCCACCTCAAGAGGAATAGGCCGAAAAAGGTGATGCTGCCGCTAAGGTTTCCAGCGATCGGCTGCTGAGGCTCCTGTTGCGGTTAAGTCAAAGGTGTTAGGGTGGCCGAACGTCATTCGTTCGCGCAGATATTGGCAGCGGTTTGGTAGGCAAGTCGCAGGTGCCTACACCCGCAGTTGTGCCTGCCAAGCCAACGAAAACGTGGTCTATATTAATAAGAGGGAAGGCAAATGAGCCCGATGGAGTTATTTAAAAGAAGGTGGTGGGAGCCAGATGCACAGTGTCCTCCCTGGCAAACAGATTAATGTGCTGCCTCGCACACCACCTGTTGTCGGCGGATACCCCTAAGGGGGGTCCGGTTATCGTTCAGAGCGTTGAAAACACGATCTCACCCGAGGTTTTCCTGGGAGGTCATACTTAGCAATTCCTTGGCGATGGAAAAACTCTGGTCGTTCTTCCATGCAGCGCAAGGGTACTTCTCGTTCTCTCTTAAAGAGAAGTCCTTAATGCAATGGTGTGACCGGTGTGTGAGCCTAGTCCACTCTGCATACAGATGTAGACAGAAGGAACTAGTGTGCTTCCGTTGTGGTCAGTCGGGACACTCGCAGCTCGATTGCGACAAATCAATTTATTGCCGTGATCGCGATTTTAGAGGAAACCCTGCTGGTTAGTTCATGTTGAGTGCAGGCTGGCCAGTCTACAGTGCGGCGGTTGTCAGGGCTTGAGCTCGACACTAAAATGGTGGTTAAATTAATACAATTTAACTGCCAGGGTGATAGAGCAGCCGTGTATGATTTGGAACACACATTGTGCGGCACACAATGTAGCTTTGTGCTATTGCAGCACACTTATACTGTCGAAGGACATGTAAGGTGCCTGCCAATGTATATGCGTTCGTTCGCTGACAGCAGGGGCAATGCCACAGTGTGTATATTCCGTTGATATTAGTACTGGTGTTGAAAAAACTAAAATAAAATTTGCCCTGTGAAAAAATTGCATGATTTTATTCTTATGAAATCGGCAATATCACACTTTTTAGGTTATTTTTAATAATTATACACAAGAGCAAGGGGCCTAGTTCTGCTCCTTGGACGACTCCGGATCTGATGCTTTTCAGTTGTAATTTACAGTTGTCCAATTGAACAAAAAAATTTACTGAAAGCAATATCTAAATGAAAACAGAATTTTCGTTTTAGTGCCGGAGGTTGACGTAGTAGATGAAGTTTGTGGATTAGAGCTTAGGAAAGCACCCGACACGGTGACTTTATGACTCTTGAGACCAGTAGTGATATGATATCCTTTTGCAAATTTAGTAGCGGATGCGGCGTTGAGTGCTTTTCCCGAAAGCCGAAATGCATGTTCCTAATACAAACAAAACTCCATTTATACCTTGTTGTTAAACAAATACTAGTATACATCACACAGCTTGTTCTTTCCTTCGCCTCAAAATTAAGTCTACATTTTAGCTTATAATGGCGTGTGTAAGTAATGTTGTTGGGGTGATAAGGCTAAATTATTCTAATTTGACACATTGGTAGGTAGAATAATAACTTGTTTTCTAGGAAAGTTAGTCAGAGCTCTCTAGCTAAAATTTATTAATTCATTAACCATAAATGTTTTTTTTTTTTTAATACAATTACTAATGTAGTAATATAACATATATAATACATAATGCAGTAATAATGTACCTAATTCGGAATACAAAAATATTACATAATATTGAGCTGAATTTCCAATTGTTGATCCAAGCCAATATAGCAATCGGATATTACATATAATGTTAAAATTAATCTTCCCTTATTTGGTGGCACCTGGAAAAATAAGCGATGAACTGAAATATTACCTCCAGGGACAATTCGCTTCATTGCTAAGAGTTCGTTGTTTTTTTGTGTACCTAGCGTAAGGTACCACCCTTCACGCTTGGGTTTTGGATATTTTGGACAATACACCTGATGAGTATTACCGTTTGCCTTCCGAAATAGATGGGCACTTATTACATAGGTCTATAAAAAGAAAAGAAGTGAAGAAAAATGACAGCTTTAATAAATATATTTAGTTCAACTTGCTTATATTATGTACCTCGTTTGAATTTATGTCAATCCATTCCCTCTTTTCTACATTGATTTTTCGCCAGGAATGTTCGCCATTTGAACTTTGTTGTTGAAGTTGAATTTCAACATTTAAAATTGGTAGTATTTGAATAATCTATTGATATTGCAGAATTAATTATTAGTATAATACGCCTCAGCCAAAAACTTAACACTTACTTTGTAAATATTCTCTATCGCGGGTTCATCAAATCCATCTCTAAGAGGAGACAGTCTTTCATAATTATTCTTAGAAATTTCCTCTAAGATTGGTAAATTAATTGTATCGTTATCGTTAAAAGGAGTCTTGTCTATTTTATAAAAGTAATCAACATTATTATCCGTAACGTTTGGTAACGTAAGAAAAACTGGTTCATCAAACCATCTAGCTTGTATTATACACTGGGATAAAACTTGTAGTCTTAAAGTTACTGTAAGCCAACCTCGTTCTGCACTGTAGTCCATCATAGCCTTTAAAAATGAATAAAACAAATCTGTATGTACATATTTATCAACGTTTTAGCAAAAAAAAATTGAAATGATCGTAAAAAATCGAATTAATGCAAATTGTATGTACTAACCTGTACTACACGCAACGATTGATCTAATACAGAATTGGTATCAGTTAAGTAGTCAGAATTCGGTAATGACAAACGCATTATGTGCGCTTGTAGTAAAAGAAACGTTTTCGTATATGGCGATTCGTAAGTTGCAGATTTTGGCTTGTATCGACACATCTTTGCTAGTTCTCTGTCAAAAAATAATTAAAATACATTGTAATATCCAAGAATATATTATTACTTTTAATTAATCAAAAATATATTCAGGTAATACTTAGATCTTACAGGCATATAGTTAAAATTATTTATTTGATAAAAATTATATTTTTTGAACAGTGTTGCTTTTTTCTTACTATAATGTTACTATACACGCCGGAAAAATTTTAGCAACAGAAATAAATTATTAAATTTATCAAATTATATAATTATGTACATTTTTTGAATGAACGTGACTCGGGACATGCCAACAGTCAACATTGTGACAGAAAAGGGTTTATGCAGTCCCATAGGGTTAAAAGGCACTTCAACTTCCGGAATGAAATATCTGCGTTCGATTACAGCTATCCCCAACGATGTTGAGCATGATGATGAGTGTTATTATTATTATTTACCAGGTCTCGTATATTATGTCTGCTTGTAAGATAATGACATGAAGTTCTTCTTAGTGGTGGCGATCTGCACTAGCGCTGAAGAAGCCAAGTCAAGTTTATTAACTGTTCTGAGAGATGTTTTATCTCGATGGTTTCTTTGGAATTTACATTTCTGGCAACAACAATCTTCAACTTTTATTTCTCTTACCCGATAATCTACTTGCGAAGCTTCTTCACGCGTATTTCAGCTTCCACAGTGTTAAAATACAGTTTTTCTTAGTGCTTAACTGCACTGAAGCGCTGCCGCTGTAGATGATCGGCCTTGTTACAATTTCAGCAGTTTTAAGGACTATTCACATAATTCAATAAATCCACCCTTCAACGAGTAATTTGTTCGCGCGCGTCTAACCTCAAAAGCAGATTTTCAACCTATGTATATTCGTGACGAATAAAATTAAAGCCATGTGAACGAAATGTCAAAATGGAGGAATATTCGTTAATTCGTTGGTCGTTGGTCGCTCTCATGTGCATGGTACTTTACATCACAAGGCGTTTTTCTTTTATCGTTCAGAACAGAGCACTAATAGAGTTCGAACACATAGATTATGCACTGAACTTGTCCCAAACAGAGCGAGCTCTGAACACTGATTTGTTTTTTAAACACACTTGAACCACACAAATCAGAACACATTTTCATTTTAATCATAAAAAGCAATATAACACAAAACCTACTCTTTTTTGTACACTGATACACACCCAGATACAGAAAATCAATAAGCGATCAACTTCTTTCGCCGACTTATGTCTAATTATTTTTTTCTTTACATTTTCCTTCTTGAAACACATGGCATTTGGTGCGTTCAGCAATTTACTCACATGCTCAGTCAATTATCTTCGAGCATGTCGAGTGCGATCTACACATGTTCAGAACGAAAAAAGAAACACACATTTGGAGTTCTGCATGCTCTGAGTTAAAAAGAAACACAAACAAATTTTTATACAACTCAGACTCTGCTCTGAACTAAAAAAGAAAAACGCCTACAGTAACATTGAAGAGCCTACAAACGATCAATTTTACTTGAACAACAGCTCCTTCAAGTAATATTAGCTGTGTTTTATTGGGATTCTATCCATTGTACCGTAACTATTTCCCAAAAAAACGCATCGATCGTAGCATCGATCGTAGCTTTTTTATTTTTGTAAAAATGGTACCCCTGTACAGCAGTCACAAGTAATGAAAGAGTCTTTTCCAAAGTAAAATTAAGAAAATATCAAACTTATGAACAATAATTAGCTTTTATTCATATAAAATAGAAAGTAGAAAAACGTACCAATATTTAATTTATGCTTCAAACCTATTTCTTATTTTTATTTTTTCTGCATTTGTAATATTAAATTCGAACATTCATTTTGCACCAATGGAAAGGAAATGATAAGTGAATGGGTTTGTTCATAGACTGTGGTCAAGTCCCTTTTTACACAGGGCAATTTTTGTATTGATTTAAAAATCGTATATGCCTTTGACACCACGAAACAAAATTGCCGGAGATTTACTTGTTTCCTTTTAATGTTTCTTGGTTCTGAACGCACACTACAAGTAGTTTAAATTGCTCACACCCTTACATTTCCCCTTTATATTTCATGCTTTTATTTATTTTCTGAGTAGATCGATAGCTAGGAGTTTTATTTTTCAAGTCGATTTACAAATTTATTTTCTGATGAGTATGTTTTGCTTTCAATTCAATATTCACTCATCAGACTGCACTAAACATACGCGGAGTAAGGAACACATAGTTTACATTTGGTTTGCCATTTCCATGCACATGTCAAAAAAACATAATGGAATCACAAAAATGTACGCCCAGTCGAAGTCCATGTAGTGAAGCCAATACCGTTCATTGCCAAGCGTCCATTAAACAGTGAAGAATATGAACATTTTGTAAAGTTCAGTTGCCGCTTAGTGTGTTTAGCCTAGTCGCGCACATGCAATTTTTCCGAAACTAACAAACCACACAGAAATATTTTGATATAATGTGCGCTCAGTTACATTATAGTTCGGTGTGATACAAACTGCATGAACTCATTTGGGGTTATCGTTCGAATTGTTCCAAATCAAAAACATTTAAGTTGCTCGAATCGCGGGCTGAATAGTTTTTGCATGTGCGCGCACTCTCATATAAGCCCATGGTATTCACTTTAACAAACAAAATGTTGCAAAACTAAAAGTTGCGTATATGTGCGCGCCTATCCTTATAGCTCATACAATTTCATACGAATAAATATTTTGCGGCGCAGTGTCGAGCAGTTCCTCTATAGCGCAGTGACACCCAATGCGGTTTGTGTTCTCTAATTGCTTTTTTGTATATCTAAATAAAAAGATGATTTTTTTTCACCAAACTCCGTTTATTTATAACAATCAATAAAACTTGAACACAAACGAATATTGATCTTAGTTAATCAAAAATAAAGCTAAAACGGAATTCATTCAAAGGATTTTGATTTTTTTTTTTTAAATGGAAATCGAAATTTGTTAAAATTGATTAAGTGATATTATGGGTATGCAAAATTTGCAGATATAGGTGGAATTTTAGACCAAAGAATACATATTTTAATACTAAAAGTGAGAAACTTTTCAGAAGAACAGCTTATAATTTATTAAAAAATGGAGTTATCAAAGATTTTAGAAATATAAACTGGCCAACTATAAAAAAGAATCAAAAAGATCGATTTGTCTTACAAATGAAATTAATAATTATAACACTCCATGAACACATCCATCGAGATTCAATCCAATTATCAATCGTACCAACAATACTAACAAAATCAAATTCGAGACTCGAATAAACGTCAACCAGCCATCCACCGTATCTTCTACTTTAGCATTTTATCGACCGTAGCGAATTGTATGTTAAATGCTACGACGGATAAACTTACGGTGGATAAATTTCCCAATAAAACACGGTTATTGTCAAATAACATTTGCCTCATTCAATAACCGAACTATAGCTATCCGGATAGGTTGGTGTTGTTGTATTCCCATGTAAGAATACAGCTGATGACAAAACAACTGCTGCCGAAAAAAAAATCTTAAGCTATCCGAAAAACTTTGGTATACTTTTGTATCCCATGAGAAATGTCAAAAACATATGCACAAACCCATACAAATTTAACCTATTCGATGCTGGTTGTTCAGGTACTTCAGTGGATACTAACATATCTTATACTACGTTTTCATCTAAAGATAATCCGGTTTAAATTGAGAAGATTAAAAATTAATCTTCAAGTGCTTTCACCAGTGAAAAAAAGATTAGTTTGACGTTTTCACTATGAATTGTCATTCAGAAGTCAATACAACAAGACAAAAACAAAATAATTGGGAAGAAGAATAATAATTTCGGTGCAGTGAACAAATTTAATTTCAATAAATAAAAATGAGTAATAACTTTAAAATATTGTTATCCCAACATCTTGCAGCATATAGATATATTTAAATAAATACTGTAATCGCCGCCTTGTACGGTTTTCGTTTTTATATATTTGGGAAAGAACAACTTCAAAGTTTACTGTAGGATAGCTAAAACATTTTCCATTACAAATTCGATGCACAGACCGCTTTGGTCTTTGTAGCTTTATTGCATTTTTTATTTTTATACGTATTTATAAACAAAAACAGAATTTGAAGGCAACGACAAATTATACCAGACAAAAACAAATTAAATAATGTTGGACAATTTTTTTTTTGTTGAAGGTCAATGGAGAAAATATGACATTAAAATAGGCGCGTTCTATAAAATAAAGTTTGTTTCTTTTGCGAATCTTCTACTTCGAAGAAGATTTCAATGAGATTAATTTCTAATCTTCATTTAAGGAGATTAAAATTTGTATGGGAAATCTTCAAGATTTAGAAGATTTCAAATTGCGTGGACTGCACTATAGAGGAACTGCTCTACACTGCGCCACAAAATATTTATTCGTATGAAATTCTATGAGCTATAAGGCTAGGCGCGCACATATGCAACTTTCAGTTTTGCAACAGTTGGTTGCTAAAGTGAATACCATGAACTTATATGAGTGCGCGCACATGCAAGAACTATTCAGTCTGCGATTCGAGAAACTTAAAACTTTGTGTTTTGGCACAAATCGAACGATCGCCCCAAATAAGTTCTTCAGTTTGTATCAAACAGAGCTATAATAGGCGTTTTTTTCGTTCAGAACACAGCACTAAACAGAGTTCGAACACATAAATTATACACTGAAGTTGTTAAACAGAGCGAGCTCTGAACACTGATATGATTTTTAAACACACTTGAACCACACAATCAGAATACATTTTCATTTTTAACCATAAAAAGCAATACCTACCCTTTTTTGTACACTGACACTCACCAGATACAGAAAATCAACAAGACATCAACTTCTTTCGCCAACTTATGTATCTAATTATATTTTTTCCTTCTTGGCACACATGGGATTTGGTGCATTCAGCAATTTACTCACATGATCAGTCATTTATGTTCGAACACATGTTGAGAACGAAAAAAGAAACACACATTTGGAGCTCTGCATGCTCTGAGTTAAAAAGAAACGAAAACAAATCTTGCTATGAACTAAAAAAGATAAACGCCTAATGTAACTGCGCGTACATTGAATCAAAATATTTTATATGTGTTGGTTTATCTCGTTGATTGATTTTAAGTTGCTTATGTGCACGACCATCGTTCAACTAATGATTAAACTATTTCGTTTCGGAAAAGTTGCATGTGCGCGCCTAGCCTAAACGCACTAAGCGGCAACTGAAATTTACAAAATGTGCTTTTTCTTCACTGTTTAATGGACGTTGGCCGTGGACGGTATTCGCTTCGCTACATGGACATGGACTGGGCGTACATTTTTGTGATCTAATTGTTTTTTTTTTCTGGACATGTGCATGGCAAACCAAATGTTAACTATTTGTTCCTTACTCCGCGTATGTTAAGTGCAGTCTGATGAGTGAATATTGAATTGAAAGCAAGACATACTCAGAAAATAAATTTGTAAATTGACTTGAAAAATAAAACTCTAGCTATCGATCTAGGGAACGTAATTTAATCCCGCGCCATGAAATCCCGCGTAATTAAATCCCGCCGATTTAAATTGAATTTTTTTAAATTACACACGTAGTTTTTTCGCTACTATTTGACGGGATTTCCAATACATTTTGGAAAATACTATATGGTATTTTTGAAAAATAAATATATATTTTAAGTATTAGAAAAATATTTTTTTTAAGTTTTGGAAAAAAAACTTTTTTTTACCAAACTTCTTTTTCGATTTCTTTTAAATAATTATATTTCTTTGAAGAAAATGTTAAGTTCTGAAAAGAACTTTTTATAAAAAGGTGCCCTAGATGGAGGTCTCGACCAATTGGCCTGCTTAAGTACTTTTATTAGACTACGATTTTTTTTACAGAGCGAATGAAATTCCTCGTCGAATACAGAAGTATTTAAGCAAAAGTATTTGCGCCGTGTTTTTGTTTGCTAATGAAAAGAACTACAAGTAAAGTTGCCATCAGAATCAACAGATTCCTGTCATGTTTTTTTGTGAATTATAAATAATTCTAGGCTATTATTGTTGGGCTACGAAAATATATTTTTTTGTAAATATATGGAAAAAAATACTTTTTTACCAACTTTACTTTTACGTATCTCAATCCGTACTTTTCAGGACGACCAAACAATCACAAAGAGATATTAAATGATTTCAGACAGTTTTAATTATCTAGGATGCTTAGTTTGCCGTAAATCGAGTTTAAAAAAAAAATATGTCGATTTTGAAAACTGATCGGTGAACCCTTATGCAGTTTCTTTAAGTCAAAGAAAAAAGTTTAATTCCAAAAAGCTCTGCATCCACCAAAAATGAACCCACCCCAAATATTATAATTGGCCCAGGCACGGGGGTTGCAGGGGGGCAGCACGCCCCCCTTACGCGTTGTGCTTTTTGCAGGAAAATTTTTATTTCGAGCTTAAAGAGCATACGTCGCTAGGACAAGCCGTTTAGCCGCAAACAGAGTTCAAAGTGTGTCAACTTTCATGCCTCTAGGACACTTAGTTTGCCCGCAAATTGAGTTTAAAGATAAACATTTTTTTCGAAATAAATTTAAAGTTTTGAAAAGAACTTTATAAAAGTTGCCCTAGGCTTCCATTTAGGGAAACAAATCGGCTAATTAATTTTGCTTAAGTACTTTTATTAGACGACGAATTTTTTTTTACAGAAACAATAAATTTCTCCGTCCAATAAAAAAATTTTGAGCAAAAGTAACTTTGCAGCAGTGGACGTAATCCGCCGACCCACCATACCCAACGCCCATAATCCATACCTACCTACTTACCTACCAGCCAACCAACCACCCACCGACGATTTGAAATCTATTTTTTATCTCTTATTGAGGTCTTACCTCTACCGAGTTCTAAAAAGAACTGAAAAATTTCCTGAATCAATCCTCATTTTATACATTTTTTTCCTTCGATCTCCGTGATTCTCACTCTTTCGAGCCACTAAAACTAAAAGTAGTACAATTCAGAACAAAAAAGACTACAACCGACAGCGAACGGAGACGGACGCCTATTTCCCCGACAACCAACCAAACTTAATTAAACAAGACAAAAAAACCCTAATTGCTTGTTGCCTGAGGGTAATTAGCAGTGAAGGACCTTTTTTTTACGACCCTGACAACGTCAGTAATTACCTACCCGTAGGTAATTACTTAATTACTTCGTACAACACGTGTGACATACATAGCACAAGTTTTTTTAAAAACAAGTGTTTGTATGAAGCCGACGAACTACAAAAAAAAAAAAAATCTTAAGTCATAAAAAAAATACAAATAATTTTTTTCTTTTCTTTTCTTTCTTTCTTTTCTTTTCTTTTTATTCTTTCCCGGAAAAAGCCGACCAGGAAAAACCGCGTTGCCTGCGTAGTGTAATTATAATTACCAGCATGGGACAACGCGAAAAAATCAGGGCAGCCAGGGAGCAACTCCTGAGTACAATCAGGCGGGAAATCCAACACCTGCGGAACCTCTACGGAGAAGATGTGTCCGTAGACTTTGCCGCAAGGCTCAACTACGACGTTGACCAAATCCTTCACCATTTTTAAGGAGAGCAACAGCAACAACAACAATTGCTGGAAACTGCCGACGGTGAACAAATGGAGAGCGAAGCAGAAATCCCAACGCCTGCATATGAAAAGAGGCCAAAAGAAGCAGAAAAGGAAGCCGATTCCAGCAAGAGGCAAAAACTTGATGTTGCAATCGAAGCCAATGATGACGCTGAATTTACCACTGTGGGCCCAGCAAAAAGAAAGCAAGCTGCCAACAAGCAGCAGACACCAGCATCAACATCAGCACAACCATCGGTACCAACAACAGTACCAACAACAGCACCAACAACAAAAAAAGCCCCGGAAAAATGCAACCGCCCATAGTTTGCTACAATTTAGCAACGGCGGTTATGTATAGGCATTTCCAAATGTCAACCAAAAAGCCGAACTATGCTGTAGTGAACGTCAACAAGACGAAAACAATCTTAAAAGCGGCCACGAAAGAGGACTTCAATATGGTCAAGTCCTACCTGGTGGATACCAAAATACAACACCATACATTCACCTCCAAAGAGGACAGGAAATGCATCATACTGTTAAAAAAAATTCACCATAGCCACCAACCGGAGGACATAGTAAGCAACTTGGGTGCTATGGAATTCAAAGCCATCAAAGCTTCACCATTTAAATCACGGAGGGACAAGACATCGAATTTCAACGCCTTTGTCGTCGAATTCGAGAAAGGCACCGATTTGGTGGCAGTCAGCAGAATCAAGAACCTGCTCGGGGAAGCAGTGAAATGGGAAAAACTGCAACCCAACATTATAACATAATGCCGAAACTGCCAGGCGTTTGGCCACGTAAGCAAGAACTGCCATATGACGCATCGCTGTGTGAAGTGCAGCGAAAACCACGAAGCAGGCAAATGCTTAAGAACCGATCCCACCGTTGGAAAGCCTTACTGCGTGCTATGCAAGCAGGAAGGGCACCCAGCCAACTACGAAGGATGTCCCTATCGTAAAAAGCTAGTAGCAGCCAAGAAAGAAAAGGAAATGGCAAGAGCCGCTACCAAACAATTGCCAACCACATCCCGAATTTTCCCTGGTAAGTCGTTCTCCGATTGCTTTCACGCAATTAACAAAAGCGTGACAAATATAACTAATTACCAAAAGCCCCTACCCAAGCAACAACAACCTAAACCACAACAACCCAAAATTCAACAACCAGCAAAACAGACCCCTGTTGCTCGTACAGAGCCCCCTAAGCCCACCAAATCAGCCATTTCTAGTGGTAATAAAGCCACAGCGAGTTCGTTCCTAAACGACTCACAGAAATTCTTCGGTTACGATTTCGTCACACTGTTGTCGAAAATAACCGATTTTCTTCCTCTATACGAGGCCTGCCCCGACGAGACGGGCAAGAAACACATGTTTCTTGACTTCTGCTTCCGAGTATGTATACAACAATAAACAACTTTAACGTTATTGCGTATAACGTTAACTCACTAATTTCACATCCTAAACGGATTTCTCTTGAAAAATTCCTTGACAAAAACAAACCCGACGCCGTTCTGCTCTCCGAAACTAGACTAGCTTCGAGGCATCGGCTTTACTTTGAAAAGTACACCTTATTCCGGACAGACATAGATCTTGGCAAAACTGGCACTGCTATTTTGGTAAGATCTCCTTTTCAATGCCGAAAAGTCATTATCCAAGACTTGGTTACATTTGAAGTAACTTGCGTAGTAATTGAACTTGAAAATAACGAAAATATTCTTCTGATATCTTTGTACAATCAATGTTCCGCATCCCGAATCAACATAAATCACGACCTTGACTTGCTAAACACATTTTGTCAAAACTACACTCATTTCATTATTGGTGGTGACTTCAATGCTCGCCACCAACTGTTGATGGACACTTTAATCTCTTATCAAGGAGTAGTTATGTCTGACTGTCTATGCGCTAATTCCCACACCCACTCTTTTGAGGTTGTATCTCAACCAATCCCAACATATCCCAAGACTCCTTCGACACTTGACTTTTTCCTGTGCTCCCCTAACCTGATCTGTAGACTTCCTACACTCAAAAACTTCTCGTGCACTGCGATTGCATCAGATTCTGATCATTTAGCAGTTCAACTAGCCCTTCGTCTTAGGACAAACTTTAACATACTTGCTACCCCACAGCAAGAATTTATTAATTATACAAAAATCAATTGGGCGGTATTCCAAATCTCTTTAACGGATAAGCTACGGAATAACACACCTAGCACTTCACACAATTTGAGCAATCAAGAAATCGAATCCACAATCGAGACTATTGAAAGTTCAATTGCTGTAACAATTGCTGAACAAGCACAACAACGAACGTTCAATTCGAAATACAAAGACCTTCCCCAACATATTCAAAATATGTATAAGTGCAGGCAAAAGCTTTGGAAAATTCTTCAGAGAATTTTTCACCGTACTCTAAGTACACACGGAGATGAATACCAGAGTGTTTTCTCTCAACTCAAGTGCCTAAATACCCTCATCGACCAAAACACAAAAGCATTCATAGACTCCCAATTCAGGAAAAGACTTAACGTCATAAAACCTGGACCGGACACATTCAAGCAAATTAACCGAATCATAGGGAGGAAATCCCCTATAGTCGGACAATTGCAATATAATGACACCTTTCTTTCGTCGGACCAAGAAAAAACGAATGCCTTCGCAGATTTTTTTGAAAGCAATTTCAAACCTAATCTCCCAATCCACTTACCCGACTTTATCTCCAACGTAAACAACGAAGTCACAGGACTGATATCTCAGAACCCTAGCCCGCTTACCACCTTTTCACAAGAAAATTCATCAGTCTACACGACAACAGATGATATTTTTACCAACCCTTTAGACCTTTACGGTTCTATCCAAAACGGCAATTCCAAGAAATCTTCAGGACCTGACAAGGTTTCTAACTATCTAATAAAAAAATTACCGCCGACAGCTATTATAATCCTCACGATTATACTTAATAACTGTATTAACAACAGTTACTTCCCAAATAAATGGAAAATCGCCGAAATTTTCCCAATACCAAAAAAACCTGGTGCAAATTGTGTAAACAATTATCGACCCATCTCCCTTCTTCCAAACCTCAGTAAACTTCTTGAAATGCTGATCCTTTACAAACTTCGCTCACTTTGCTCATCCATGGGTATAGTGCAGCATAACCAATTCGGGTTCAAAGCATCCCACTCGAGATTCGACCCGTTGTTGAAGCTACATGCTGATACGACGCTGGCCCTTAACAAAGGATATACGACCGTAGCTTGTCTGCTCGACATCCAAAAAGCATTCGACTCGGTTTGGATAGATGGCCTGGTGTTCAAGTTGAAGTCTCTTCACTTGCCCAGACATCTTATCCTAATCATCCACAGTTTCCTCACTAACCGTAAATTTTACGTACGAGTGGGAAATTCAAATTCAAGCCTCATGAGCATTTCCGCTGGTGTTGCTCAGGGATCTCGCCTTGGACCCGATCTTTTCAATTTATATACCTCTGACCAACCACTAAACATACCTAGGACCAATACCCTACTATTTGCTGATGACTCCATCACTTACAGCGCATCCTCTAGCCCAGATCTAGCCTTCCGAAGAGTAAGGGAACATATCCTTAAGCTCTGGGATTACTACCTACAGTGGGGAATAAAAATCAACCCTACTAAAACAGAGTTGATCTGTTTTAGGACGCCTTCGAAAAATGGCCGAGCCAAAAAATGCAATAACCTCTCTCTGACCCTTCCCGATAACTCAGTTATCAAGCCGAAGAAAACGGTTAAATACCTAGGAGTTCACTTCTTCGAAAGGTTCAAATTTAATCAACACTCCAAATTCACCCTACGTAAGGCTAACCATGCCTTTTCTCTAGTACGACCTCTTATGCAAGTAAGAGGCGGTCTCCAAACAAAGACGAAACTTCTGCTTTATAAGCAACTCATTCGTCCCATTTTAACTTATAGCTTTCCTATATGGTACACCATAAGTCCATCATATATGAAAAAACTGCAAGTCTTCGAGCGAAAAGTTCTTCGCCATTGCACTTCCCTTTTCCGCAAACCAAACTCCGTTAAGTTTTATAGCAACTCAAGGCTATACGAAGGCTTCAGGAATTGTCCCCATAGACAAATACATGTACAACCTCAGCGTTAAGATTCTGCAAAAAATCCCATCCCATCCCAGCCCTCTTATTAATTTAATTACAGGTGACCCAGTCACAGAAGACCGGTACCTTCACGTGCTATCCATGATGGATCCAGCATTCGGAATATGGTCAGATGACAGCTTCGGAAACTTCTACGTAGCTGCAGGAACGCAGTACAACAGAGGTTGAAGCCACCACAGGACCAAACCATCTGACAAGCAACAGGAGTTAAGGCCCTCCAACCCCATCTCAACCACACCAATCAACGACAGTCAGCACTGCTCAAGCCGACGAGATAAATTCAAATTTTATTAAAAAAAAAAAAACATATGTTAGACTTAAGACACTTTTTAGTATAAAATTTATAAAATAAACCAACAATTTAACGAAGCAGAGCCCCTTCTGTGATCGCAGATATATAATGTTAGACTTAAGAATTAATTATTTGTCAATATGTAACACTGTAAAAATTTGAGCTGAATAAAAATTGTATATATATAAATTGTAAAATTCAGAAAAAGAGCCGTCTAAAAATGCAAAAGGGGAGGAGTTTTGATTTGATTGGCCAAAATAACAAAATCGTACGGAGAATGAAAATTTAATACAGCGCCGTCGCTTTGTATCAAGAAAGGTAGTAAATCGGCAGGATTTCGTTGCGCGGGATTTTGTGGCGCGTGATTTCGTTACGCGGGATTATTTGGCGCGGGATTAAATAGCCAACCCATCGATCTACTCAGAAAATAAATAAAAGCATGAAATATAAAGGGGAAATGTAAGGGGAGTGAACAATTTCAACTACGTATTATAGTGTGCGTTCAAAACCAAGAAACATTAAAAGGAAACAAGCCAATCTCCGACAATTTTGTTTCCTCGTGTGAAAAGCATAGACGATTTTTGAAGCAATACAAAAATTACGCTGTGTAAGAAGGGACTTGACCATGGTCTATGAACAAACCCATTCACTTATCATTTCCTTTCTATTGGTGCAAAATGAATGTTCGAATTTAAAATTACAAATGCAGAAAAATGAAAACAAGAAATAGATTTGAAACATAAATTAAATATTGGTACGTTTTTCTACTTCCTATTTTATATGAATAAAAGCTAATTATAGTTCATAATTTTGATATTTTCTTAATTTTACTTTGCAAAAGACTCTTTCATTACTTGTGACTGCTGTGCAGGGGTATCATTTTTACAAAAATAAAAAGCTACGGTCTATGCGTTTTTTGGGAATTACTTACGGTACAATGGATAGATTCCCAATAAAACAAAAATAAATTGACTGCGATGTGAATATGAAAAAACTTTTTCCACGAGAGTATATATTTTTACCACGGGCATATAACATATTTCTAGGTACATGAGTTTAACCAAATTCCCCTAGAAAAATATAATTTGCATTGTGTATATAATGTAAATTTTATTAGAGTCGGTAATCATCGACCAAAAAATATTGCGTCTTAGAAGGATACGATAGCATCTAACTGATGAGCCCAACTATCGTGCCCGGGCGAAACGCATTTTGGACTAAAGGTCATAAGACTCATTCTATTTGGCTGTAATTCACAAAGTCCACAAAAACAAAACAAAAATAATATTTTACATATTGTTTGCGTTTTCTTCTTCATGTGACGATCGTGAATGAATTAAAACATTAATCTTGGTTGTAGGTTGGTTAGAGACTCACTTCCTCAAATTGGGGAAAAATCCAATGAGGTGTCGAGTCCCAATCAAGAAGCAAACCCATTGTGGGAACATCAACTTTAAATAATTTACGTTGAGTTTGCAAATTGATGTTCCCACGACTAAGTTAATTTAGTTTTCCATGTTGGGAAGTTTGAATGGAAACTTTACACCACATACTCCTTCCCTTTTTGAGAATAAATCTTTATTTTATTTTATTAAATTTATTTTACAATGTTTTTTAAATGTATTATTATTATTATTTTTTGTTTGTATTTAAAAATAATTAATTTTTGGCTTTTATTATAACAATAATAATACACGTTTGTTTAGGTGTATGTATTTTTAAATAAGTGCAAGTACATATAGGTATTATATTTTCCAAATTACAATAATCATTTCAATCTGTGCTTAATACAAAAATTCTCTTTTTTTATGTTTAAATGCATTTTAGCTTTTTATTTGATAGTATTTACTATCTTAGTTTGTTATATGTACTATATTAATTCTTAGTAATATGTAGTATGCTGTTATAAATATTCCTAGGTTTATCAATAGTTTTACTTCATTAATAAAATTTGCATTTTGAATATGTACATTATGTACATAAATAAATGTGTCTTCAATGTAAATTTATATAAATATATATATATATTTTTTTTTTTACTAAAAATTTAAAAAAAATATTGCTTCTATTATTATTTCAACAACTAAGCATTTTTTTTAATATTTGAACATTTTTGTTGAATCTTTTGTTTTTGGATATACAAAATATGCTTTACGATTTGCTTTTTTGGTATTTTGTTTGTTTTTTTTTCGATTAACATTATCTTATATTCTATTTCATATAAGTAGGTACATTCTTAATTTAATATTATTTTTCTTTTTTAAAAATTTATTTGTTTCAATTTTTCTTATACATAGAAATATTACAAAGGATAATTTCAACAAATTTTATTTATTTGTTTCAATTTTTTCTTATACATAGAAATATTACAAAGGATAATTTCAACAAATTGTATTGCTTATTTTTGTTTTAATTTCCATTTCACCTCTCCTTTATTATTGGCAGACAAACAGTGCTGTTTCAAAATTTAAAACAAAATTCAAATAACTGTATGTGTTAAGTTTTTCTATCACTTAGAATCACTAAAATTTTTAGATGTACCTATGCAAACAGATGAATACCAGACAGACAAACAAACAAAATCGAACCCCCCCTTTTTTTTATTTCAACAAGTATCGGATGCAACCTCAAACACAGCATGTGAATCCCCAAGTTTTGGTTTCCTTCCGGGTATTGGCCTTGGCCTTTGTAAAAATTGTGCATTCTTTTGTTTTATTCGATAAAACATTATAAATAATAAAATAATGCTCGTGAGCAGCAAGAAGTTTAAAGCATAATGATTGTAATCATGAAGACTGGCCGTCACCGAAAATTCTTTAGAGTTTCCAAGAGCTTCACTTATATTGGCCTTAAGATTGTTGAACTCAGTATGGTTTACTTCAAAAACCTTATGGGGTTCACGTATCTCTATTTCTGTGCCCTCTAAATCCCATGTACTTATATTAGTACTAGGAATAAAGGCGTTGTAAATAGTTTTATTATAATCAAGATGACCTTGCATGGTTGGGAGGTTATACGCACAAGATGATCTAAATGTTAATACTCCACAACCTGACACAGTGTGACTACTGGATGTTTGATTACATATGAGATGTCCTGTTATATTATTTTTTACTGAAAAATCCAAGAATTGGGATTCCAAAGTCTCTTCCAAAAGTTTTTTGGTGAATTTGAAATTACATTTAAGTTACATTCTTGAAGGTTAATTGATTTATGGTTTAGTAATGATACCTCGCAGTTACTGTGATTAGAAGTTTTGCTAAATGTATGCATGTGGTTCTCGCAAAAATATTCGTTTGGTAAACGGCTTTTACAAAGGTTAAACTCTATATCTGTAATCGGAAAATATTTATCCCGTGTCAAGGAAATCGCTAAATAAGGGGAAGATGTTTCTATCAAATAAACTAAGTTTTTATGGGAAAAAGGAAATGAGTCTAAAAAGTTGATAGTCTTCGAAATCTAGTAATGGCAATCGTATTTCAAAAACTACTGTCTTCCATTACACGTCCTTTTATCGAGGCCATTTTGTAGTAATCTACTGCAGTTCCCTGAGGTAGCCTGAAGATTCCCGAAAGATGGCTTCTAATATAAAGTAGTTGTTCTGTCAATTGTTTTGGGGTAACTATTTGTGGGCTTATTTTTGCATGTTTCAAATCTAAAAGAACATCTAACAATATTCCCTGTAGTCGTTCAAAATTGGTTAGTATGAGTATTAAATACGAGACAAGGGAAGACAAATCACGCTCCTGCTCACTAATCATAAGCTGATAGGTTATATTTTTTTCGGTTGACTTTAGATCAAACGTTCAAAACTTCGAACTGGTGGTTTATTTGGACAGTTGTACGCTTTAGAATGTTGGTAGTTGAGTCAGCTATAGAAATTTGTTTTTTCAGTAATTCTGAGAAATATTTTTCGTTCGTTTGAATTTTAGTTATTTGTTCTTCTATATGGGTAGCATATTCGTTATCTAAAACTCCAAACAAACCGTGGGCTATGTTTCCAACAATATCAAATGGAGAACGCCTTGCTCTTGGTCTCTCGTACTTTTCGGAATTGAAGGAATGTTGTTTTCTTCTATAATATCTAGTCGATGTCGAATGGCTCCAACTGTTGGCATGCAATGTCGCGATGTAATTCTTCATTCGCACAAATTTTTTCCATACGACTTATGTATTTCTTCAGTTCTTCGAGCTCATGCCAATATGTTGACATCTTGTAATAAACGTAAATAGTCCAATGGCTACTTATTACTCTTACATTTCCAATGCTGTCAAAAAATACTCCTACAGCACAATCCAGCTGATGTGCGCTTACTTTTTCATTCTCTTGTGCCATAATGAAGAATGATGGTAAAATGGTATAGTATAAGGATGTAAGCAAAAGTAATAATATGCCTTGATTTCGCCACATTTTCCGTAATGTATTTGTATTCGAATCTAGAAGAATTAAACAAAAATGGAAAACATGGCTTAAACCCCTTTTTTTTGTAAAATAGTTAAGTGTTTTCAAAAAAAGGCTTGAGTCTATTGTTATGAACTTTTTCTAGTTTTGTCCCTCTTAATATAGTTGTATTAACATCGTTATGAATTTGTCTTACTTCAAAAGGTCCTGAGAACAAGGAATATAACTTGTTTTTTCTTGCCATGTCCTGAAGGAGAACTTTATCTTCTACCTTAAATGAATGTGGGTGAATTTTTTTATCATAATTCTCTTTCGATTTAGTCTTACTGTTTTCTAAATTTATTCTTGCTTGTTGATACGTCTTTTGTAATCTATGCCTTAAGTGAAAAAAATAGTTTTCGTCACCGTAAATGGGAGCAGGATTTTTTTTAATACCATTTGGTATCTCGGAGGTAAAACCAAATACCACATCCATCGGTGTTAGCTTTTTACTAGCATGAGGAGTGTTATTGTGGACAAACATGGCCTGACGAAGCCATGTATCCCAATCTGCTGAATTAGCACTCGAAAAGGATCGTAAGTATTCTATCAGAGGACCATGATTCCGTTCAAGTGCTCCATTAGTCTGCGGATGATATGCAGTTGTTTCTAGTTTGTTTATTTTTAGAAATTTGCACAATTTTTTGAAAAGGTCGCTGCAAAAATTGGCCCCTCTATCAGTCAGAAGCTGCTTAGGAATTTTATATCTACATATTATTTCATCAAAGAAAACCTTTGCGACGGTTTCAGCTTCGCCATTTGGCAGTGGATAGCAGTCCATGAACCTTGTGAGGTCATCAGCGAAAGTCAAAATATATTTGTTGCCTTGCACTGTTGTCGGCAGTGGACCCACTATGTCCATAAACACTTTGTCAAAAGGTTTTTTTGAGGTTACTGATATCATCATAGGCATAATAGTATGTTTTGTTTTTTTATTAACCTGGCATTTTTTGCAACCTTTAACGTATTTTTTTATTATTTCGAACATATTTTTCTATCTAAAATGCGGTCGTATACGGAGATATGTTTTAAGGACTCCTTGATGACCGCCTAAGGGAGAGTCATGGTATTTTTGGAGAACCTTGTTAATTTTCTCCATGTCTTGTAAAATAACATATTTTCGACGTCCCTGATCATCTTCAACTGGCTCTTCATCGTCACTGATATTTTCATCACAAAAGGAGTCGTCGCTACTGTCGGGATTATTCGAGTTCTTTGATTTGTTAATTATACTATCATTTTGAGACTTGTTTGTAGTTTCTGTTGCTGTATTTTTCTTTGAGTTAATTTCATCAGTTGCCTTAATTTCTTGAGCTTTATGAACCTGAGCTCTAGTTACGACCCGAATATTTAGACTTTGTGCACTATGTGGACCCAAGCGACTAAGTGCATAAGCTACAACATTTTGTTTTCCTGGTTTGTGTTTGATAACAAAGTCATATTCCGCTAACTTGAATTTAAAATTTGTAATTCTTGTTGACTCATTGGTTATTTTGAAAAATTGAATTAAAGGTTTATGATCTGTATAAAGTGTAAATTTTCGGCCTAGCAGATAGCATCTAAAATTCTTTACTGCCCAAACCATAGCTAATGCTTCTCTTTCGATTGTAGAATACCGACGTTCTATTGGACTTAAAATTCTACTAGCAAAAGAAATGGGCATATCTAAGCCCTCTTTTTTCTGAGACAGAACAGCCCCTATGGTGGTTCCACTAGCGTCAGTGGAAAGGTCAAACTCCTTAGCAAAGTCTGGATATATCAGAACAGGTGGATTAGTTAATTTTTCTTTCAAATTATTAACAGATTTTTCACATTCTGCATTCCAACAGAATTTTCTATCTTTACGTGTAATATCTCGTAGGGGCTTTTCATACATGGAAAAAATTGGAATGCTCCTTCTATAGAAATTTACCATCCCTAAGAATGATTGGATTTCCTTAACATTTGTAGGGTACGGTATCTGATTGATGCTTTTTATTTTCTGGTCGTCTGGAAGGACTCCCATTTCAGTAATTTTATAACCTAAGAAAACAATCTCTCGTCGGAGAAAATGGCACTTTCGAGGTTGAAGTTGCAGATTGAATTTTTCTAAACGTTCTAAAATTGAAATCAGTTTGTTGTTATGATCATTTAAATGTTTACCGTACACAACAATGTGATCTAGGTATACAAAACATTTAATTCCTTGTAGACAACTAAGAATATGATTCATCAGGCGTTGAAAGGTAGCTGGTGCTCCTTTCAAACCAAATGGCATTCTGTTAAACTCATAATGCCCAGTACTTGTACTAAAAGCTGTTTTTGCTCTATCGACTTTATCTATAAGTACTTGATGATATCCGCTCGCCAGGTCTTATGTTGAAAAATATCTGCTGTTGCCTAACTGATCAAGAATATCGTCAATTCTAGGTAGTCTAGGACTACTCTGTATTTTCGAATACCACTTTCGTCAGCTTTTTTTAGGAACCACCAACAGCGGACTATTCCAAGGGCTTTTGCTATCGGTCACAATTTTATCTTTATACATTTGATCAATTTGATCATTTATTATTTGCCTATGCACCTCCGATAGGCGGTATTGTTTTGTATTTATAGGGACTTTGTTATTATCAGTTGGAATTTTGTGATAAATTGCAGTTGTATACGGAAGTTGTTCTCCTTCAAGATGAAAGATATTGGAAAATCGTTCACATATAGCTTGTATTTTAGCTCTTTCTTCGGGATTAAGATCTTCGCGGAAATTAAGCTCTTCAACCAATTTTTTGACTCGATTTTCATCTTTATTAACACTTGAAGATTGAGTATTAATAGAATAAATAGAATTTTGTGAACTTTCTGCATTATCCTTTGTTAATTTTCTTAGAATAAAACTTTTTAGTGGGACGAATTGAATGGTGATATCTATTAAGATTATTTCATCGGTGCTGATATTTGCTAAACTTATTACTATGGAACCGTTTTTTACTTGGCCAACGGATGACGCTAGGTAAATTTGTGGGCTTATTTCATGAGAGTTTCACACTACTTCAGTACCTTCAGCTTGATTGGACATTTGAAAAATACTTCTTTGCGAGAAGGTATAGTAGTAGTTCGTTGATTGGACATTTGAAAAATACTTCTTTGCGAGAAGGTATGGTAGTAGTGATTCTCGTAGTGACCACGTTATCATTAATTTCTATTGGATCTGCGGGTAGAGACGATTGAGATACTGATTCTGTTTGATAAGTAGATTGATCATTTTTAAAAGGGCACCCTTTGGGAGAATATGTGATTATTTTTTTTTGTAATTTCGTTGGATAAATAGAACCATCATCGTGCGAAGATGATTGAGTAACCGTGTAATTGGAATCTTTGATTCTTTAAGCAACTTCATCACCTTGCGAAGGTGATTCCGGGGAAGAGTTAGCGATGGGCAGCTCGTTTTTTGGAACTTGTTTGTGTATAAATTTCAAGTCTATTTGGGCCCTCAATATTCGTATACTTAAATAATATATCCTGACCTAAAATACCATCACAATTCAAATTAGGAATTTTTTTGGTGACATGTAGCTTACATCTGATAGGCGGTTCTAGTAAAATGTTTGCTTCAATAGAACCGAGTGTAGTGCCCTTTGAATAAATTCCATTTATGACGATGACGTCACTTTGATTTAAAATTGCATCTGTACTCAACGCGTCTTCGTTAATAATACTTCGTTAATAATACCGTGTCCACTAAGAACTTCAATTTTTTATTTATACCTATATCAATTGGAACTTCAACTGTACCGTTTTTAGAGTATTCATGGCATTTTTTGGATGCATCGTCGGATGATTGAACGGTACTTTCTATCACCCGACAATTATTTAGTTTTTTGGATTTGTGGAGTTAGTTTTTTCATCCCAACGTTTTTTCGTATAGCAATTTGAAATACTATGTCCCACCCTTAAACAGAAGTCACATTTTCGCTCATTGACTCTTGATTGATTATGATTTAGATTCGAATTTGTTGCCATGACAGAGGGCCTTAAGTTTGCATTTTCATATATTCGGTTTGGTCTACTTTGACCTTTGCTGCAACTAACATTATTATGTCCGTACACCCGACAGTTTGAGCAAAAGGGTGTGTTTTGTCTTTTTTTACAATCTTGATATGTGTGATTATATTTTTACAGAAGTTGCATTTGACCCTCTCATTGATTGTAAAATATGAATTCGAATTCATATTGGAAGGATTCGCTATAAATTGTTGGTTTGAAAGGCTCTGATGCGTTTGCAACAAGGGATTTTGGCACGGTTGTTGTACCCCGCTGTTTTGTAGCCCTGTTGGAAAATAATTTGGATTTTGAAATGGCCAATGCACTGCATAATGATTTTAACAATTGGTCTCAAGCTCCAGCTTTAAAAGGCTTTCACACAAGTTATTTACCGTTGTTTCCTTAGACATTATTGTCTAATCATTGGGTTTCATACCCCTAACTTAATAGCATACGTTGCTGCTAGTTCGGAATCAGTAACCAGAGCTTTTGAATCTGCAGGAAATTGTTTCTGTGCAGCACTCTTACATTCGGCTACTAAATTCTTCACCCTCAATAGAAATTAACTTAAAGTTTCTATTGGAAATTGTCTACACTGTCGAAGATCGTTCGATAATTGAATATATGTTTTTCTGGGCAGAAAATGCCCTCGAAGTAATTTTTCAAACTCTTCGAAAGTTTTGAAGCTACAATTTTGCATAACCAAGTAAGCATTACCTCGCAATTTTGTGAGGATAAGGTGGCAGAAGGTTGATTCCTGCTCTTGTGTAATGCAAGCTTTAACATGTCTGCAACAATTCAAAAATGCTTGTAGCTCTGAGACCAAATTTATTGTTTGTTTTCCATTGAATACCGGTATGAGATTAAAAATTAATTGTATCATAGCGCTTTGTTGATTACTTGCTATAAAAGAATCGTCAGAGCAAAATGTTTTGCTCCCATGATCTTCTGTTTGTTTGTGCTCGGTACTCATTTTAATAACAGAAATGGTGGCATTTGAACTAGAATTAGGGGAGTGAGAGTTATAGCTCTCAAAATATTCCAAATCTGATTTGAACAACTCTGTTTTTTCTGCCAAATTACTACTTTGTGAAGGGCTACTTTGATTTTTCAAATTTTTCTACTAAATCTAATAATTTTTTATCTAATTTCTTATTATCTAACACTAATTTTCTTAACTTACTTGTCCTTCTATCGTGTCTCGTGGTAGCTTTTCCGAATCGTTATCTTCTTATGTCTAATGATCTTCTCTCGTCTTCTTTTCCGGAGCTGTCTTCTTCTGATAGTTCCAAAATGTGATTATGGATTTCAGCTCTATGTTGAACTATTGTTTGATTTAAGTCTTCTTCACTGGACATTTAATATTTTATACAAAATGTTTTGTTTGTTTTTATGTTTGTTTTTATGCACACATATATGTAGATAAATGACACCATTTACAAAATATAATTATTTTTATTTGCTTACATTGTTCATAGGCATACGAGTATCATTGTACTGTTAGAGTTCGGCCCGAGTTAAATGTTTTTTTTTTTTTTTTTTTTTTTTGTTGGTTTTGTTTTCGGAGCGATCGAGAATGAAAGAAAAAAGAAAAAAAAAGTTTGGACTACTACTCAGCTACTTTTTTATTTACTTTCGTTTTTTCCGGCTGCGCCAATTTGTGACGATCGAGAATGAATCAAAACAATAATCTTGGTTGTAGGTTGGTTAGAGACTAACTTCCTCAAATTGGGGAAAAAGCGAATGTCGAGTCCCAATCAAGAAGCAAACCCATCGTGGGAACATCAACTTTAAATAATTTACGTTGAGTTTGCAAATTGATGTTCCCACGACTAAGTTAATTTAGTTTTTCATGTTGGGAAGTTTGAATGGAAACTTTACACCACATTCATACATAATTACTAGCCAGACCACGGGCATATAACATATTTCTAGGTGCAGGAGTTAACCAAATTCCCCTAGAAAAATATAATTTGCAGTGTATATGTTGTAAATTTTATTAGAGTCGGTAATCATCGACCAAAAAATATTGCGTCTTAGAAGGGTACGATAGCATCTAACTGATGAGCACAACTATCGTGCCCGGGCGAATCGCATTTTGGACTAAAGGTCACAAATTCATTCAATTGGCTTTAAATCCACACAGTCCACTAAAACAAAAACAAAAATAATATAAACATATTGTTTGCGTTTTCTTCAATTAATTCACTGGCCAGACCACGGGCAAAACATAATTCTAGGTGCATGAATCTAACCAAATTCCCCTAGAAAAATATAATTTACAGTGAATAATCGCTGTAAGTTTTATTAAAGTCGTTAAACATCGATCAAAAAATAATGCGTCTTAGAAGGGTACTACCAGCTGTAGTAAAGGTCAAAAATTCATTCGATTGGCTTTAAATCCACACACTCCACTAAAACAAAAACAAAAATAATATAAACATATTGTTTGCGTTTTCTTCAATTAGTTATGAATCTAGATATTATGTAAATATTTGAATCGTTTATTTTTAAGATACAAAAGTTGAATTTTGAGTATTAGGGTAATTTGTCCTATTCTCTTTCAACAACATTGCTTCGTTTGTTGTAATTAATTTATTATATTCTAAAGAAATATAAATCTAATTATGCTAAATCTCGGGAGGAGGGATTAAAAGCGATTGTCTATGCGAGTTTCACTTCCACGTAAAATGTGATATAAGCACCTAAATGAAACACTAATGAAACCATCACTTAAGCTGTACTTCAAAGCTTTTTTTTTTAATTTTGACAGCTGGTAGCGACCTTTAAATATTAACGAAAAAGAAACTTATTTCATATTTAGAGGTACATAATAGCATTTAATTTATTTTCGCTTAATTCAAGCATATAAATAATAACAATATTTTAGATAACTTAAGAGCCGTTTTCTTCAATATTTGTCAACATGCCGCAAACTTTCAAGTTTGAGTGACGAGTTGAAATTTACTTTTCATTAATATTTTAGGCCGTGTGTGAATTGCGTTAAAATATTGGTTACATTTTCTACCTGGATTAAATTTTGACACTAGCGTTGTGAATAAAATGGGTTAAAATATATGCAGCTGCAGAGCAGGCTAAACTGTGTTAAAATTTGGCGTTTCTCAAGATAGAGTAATTTGAAACTGTAGACGGTAACCGAAAAGAACGATGAACTCCAAAAAGTCGAGAAATACTGGGAAACCATATAATAAATGTAAGTTTTAATTTATTCAATTGAAAAATAAAAAGGAAAAAAACAAATAATATAATCCGTTAATATTTTAACATATATAAAATAATTAATATAAAATACTTATTATAGTTCATTTTGCAAATTGAATACATATATTGATTTGTCAGATTGTCAAATTCTTGGCAGCTGTGAAAACTAGTGTTTATATACTGAACCAATAAACTAACCATAATGGGAATTGTTTTAAAAAGATTTGGAATTGTTGTTTCAAAATATTAAATTAACGATGTAAAACCGAAACATATACGTAAAACTGAGATTTCGTTTTTCGTGCCAAATTATTAACTTTATATCTTCTAAATCGGATTTTGCGAAAGAAATAAATTTACTTGAACAACAAAATGTTTTTAGGGAAATTTCTTAAATCTTGAAGATGCCAAAATCGTGTTTTAATAAATCCATTTTAACGGAATTCACACAGCAAGAAGATAAATTTGATACCACCACAAACCAAACTTCAAAATTTAACCAAGGTAAATAATTTAACCAACATTTTTACGCAATTCACACACGGCCTTTAAATCTCAACTCGAGAATTCAAATTAAAAAGTTAGCCTACTTGCGGTTTTAAAAATTAATTTTTTTTTTAACGAAATTCAGTTGGGATTGGCAGCAGTGTTCTCAGATTGGCAAAATAAAGTTTAGGGGGAGTTTTGGAGGAAAAAATAATGGATGGATTTACGGAGGGAAACAAAATGAAACACTTGGAAAGCTTTTAACATTTTATACAATATGCGGAAAAAAGAGCATAATCACGCAACTGTCAAAAACAAAAAAACAAATGTTTTTAAGCAAATTTGAGTTTGTCACAATTAATTTGCATGATTCTTTAAAAGAGTGCCTAGCTGTGAATACGAATACGAAATTATACACAAATCGAAATACTTTGGCAAGCCAAAGAGAGATATATCCTTGAGGAAAAAGTTGGTGATTCATGTGTGAATTTTTTGAAATTTTACGAGAATAATTTTTGAGAGAAGATGCAACAAAATGTATTACAAATTTGAATTTGACAGAAAACTTACATGTTTGCTCTCTCAACTTCTACTATTTTCGGAAGTTGAGAAAACCAGAAGTTGATCAACTCAAGAGTTGAGAATCAACTGTTTAAACTGTCAACTTTGAGTAAAGAAAAACAAAATCATAAGTTAAGAATAAAAATCCTCAAGTTCAGATCAACCTGTAGTGAAAAAATGGCCCTAAATAACTTAAACCATCTAGTAAAATTATTTTAACTTAAAACTAACAATGATAATAATAACAATAACAATAATAACAATAACAATAGCAATAACAATAATAATAATAATAATAACAATAATAATAATAATAACAATAACAATAACAATAATAACAATAACAATAACAATTATAACAATAACAATAATAATAATAATAATAATAATAATAATAATAATGATAATAATAATATTTATAATAATAATGATAATAATAATAATAATAATAATAATAATAATAATAATAATAATAATAATAATAATAATAATAATAATAATAATATTAATAATAATAATAATAATAATAATAATAATAATAAAAATAATAATAATAATAATAATTATAATAATAATAATAATAATTATTATTATAATAATAATAATAATAAAAATAATACTAATAATAATATTAATAATAATAATAATAATAATAATAATAATAATAATAATAATAATAATAATAATAATAATAATAATGATAATAATAATAATAATAATAATAATAATAATAATAACAATATTAATAATAATAATAATAATAATAATAATAATAATAACATTAATAATTATAACAATAATAATAATAATAATAATAATAATAATAAAAATAATAATAATAATAATAATAATAATAATAATAATAATAATAATAATAACAATAACAATAACAATAACAATTATAACAATTATAACAATTATAACAATTATAACAATTATAACAATTATAACAATTATAAAAATTTTTTTTTTTTCCTTTAGGGTTTCAGGAGAAATGCTTTATGCACCATAAGGATGTCATCTCGGCGTTGACCCTAGACAATCCCCGTGTGCCGGACTCGGTATGGTTTCCCCATACCGGCTAAAACTCTTTATAACCCTTTCAGCTTCCACCCCCCCCCCCCGGAACCGCTCTTTGCATTACTTCAGGGGGGTTGTTTATATTAACTTACGGGTTCAACTGTTTCCCGAGTGTTTTCCTCTTCTCTTTTCTTTCTTCTGAGAATACGTTCGATATACATGCAGATTTTGTGCCACGTCCGGTCGTTGGTCAACATCTTATCTACTATGTTATCTGGGCTGAGTGGTCCCATATCTCTTTCTATTTCTTCACGTTGGGCTTCCCATCTACTGCAAGCGAAGAAAGTGTGGTATGCATCGTCGGTTTCAGAGTCACCGTACTGGCAGGCTGGACTACTTGTTTTGCCGATCTTGTGAAGGAAGGCGTTGAAATATCCGTATCCGGTGAGTAACTGGGTGACGTAATAGTTAACCTCACCGTGTTTCCGGTCATTCCATTTGCTGATTTCTCTGATCAGCCTCGCTGTCCAGCGTCCTCTCGTTTCCGAGTTCCAGCACTCTTGCCACTTTTGTTTCGTGCGCTCCTTTGCCTGTTCGGTTGCCAATTTGACGCCGAGTTCCGCTTTTTTGTTGTGCACGTACTTCCTTTGTGCCGCCAGGAGATCGGTGGGTGTCACACCTGCGATAACAAGGATGGCTGGTTCCGACACAGTTCTATATGAGCTTGCAACGCGTAGAACTCCGCGTCTCTGTACTGCTGCCAGCTGCTTTCGATACTTATCCTGCCGAAGTGCGTATGCCCAGATCTCGCATCCGTAAAGGAGAATGGCGTGCGTGGTCGACATCAGGAGTCTTCGCTTACTGGCCGTAGGCCCACCAACGTTTGCCATCAGTCTGCTCAGTGATGTGGTCACTTTTGCCGCTCGTTCCACCGCATTTTTTATCTGGTGCCAGAAAGTGAGTTTTGTGTTAATAGTCACTCCCAGATAATTTACTGCGTCTTTGCTTCTAATGACTTCAGGGCCGACATGGAAATCTATTAGGGTAGGAATCGTTTTTTTTGTCAGAAGAACTATCTCCGTTTTTTCGGTAGCAAGACAGAGGCCGTGTTCATCCATCCAAAAATTTACCCGTCGCATGACCTGGTTTAGCTTCCTTTGCGCACTTTCGGTGTCTCTTGCCGTAATCACCGCGGCGATGTCATCTGCGTAACCTACCAGGAAAGTATCTTCTGGCATATCCATGCGAAGAATGCCATCATACGATATGTTCCAGAGGTCCGGCCCCAAGATTGATCCTTGTGCTGCTCCGGACGTGATCTGCTTACATCGCTGGCCTTCTGTTGTTTCGTAGACTAGCTCCCGGTCCTTGAGATAATCTTTCATCGTCCGGAGGAGATAGGTTGGAATATTGAAAGTGTTCTCGAGCGCGTTCAGCATGTCACTCCATATGGCTGAGTTGAATGCATTTTTGACGTCCAGAGTCGCTAGTAATACGATCCGCCTTGAGTAATGATTTCCCTGTTGGGCGATTTGGGTAGCCTTCACTACTTCGTCAATCGCCCCGATCGTAGAGTGGCCTTTTCTAAAACCATGCTCTCTTTCTGACAGATCTCCTGCTGTCTGTACTGCGACTGTGAGTCTTGGGCTAAGCATTTTTTCCAGAAGCTTTCCTGCAGTATTTAGCATACACAGAGGCCTATACGCAGAACGGGACTCCGGGTCTCCTTTTCCCTTGCCGATGAGTACTAAACGTTGCGTCTTCCAGCTCCTAAGAAAGACCCCTTCGTCCAGGCAGCTGTTGTACATTTTCAGCAGGAGTTGAGGGCATGTGCGGGCAGTTATTTTTAGCGCTTCCACCGGTATTCCATCCAATCCGGGAGCTCTTTTGCTGTGCATAGTTTTCACAGCTAAACTCAACTCTTCTTCACTGAACGATGGTATTTCCTGTCCTTGGGCCAATGTGGTGTCGGGTGGCCTGACAGGATGAGTTGGGAAGAGTGTGTCGACCATCTGGGCTCCAAGTTTCCGCATAACAATCCTGTAGCCTAGTCCCCAGGGGTCACTGTCTACGTCTTGGCGAAGATTGACCCACTTTTGTTTTTTGCTCGAATTGATGGCCACCTTGAGCTCGGATCGTTTTGTTCTGAAATCCGCCAGATCAGTTTCTGTTGCATCAGCGTGTCTTCTTCTTCCCCTGGTGACTTTGCGTCTAAGTTGTAGGCATCTTTTTCGGAGTTCAGCTATTTCTTCGGTCCACCAATATACAGGATCCCTATTTCTATTTCGGTCGGTCTTTCGAGGCATCGAAGCTTCGCACGCGATGCTTATGAGTCGCATCGTGGCTCCAGCTTTTGTTTCCGCAGATCCCTCTACTCCAAGAGCAGCGGCTTTTCCATCTTCGATCACTGATGAGAAGGTCTCTTCGTTCAGTCGGTTTACGTTCCATCTCAGAGCTGGAG